>VJOZ01072661.1:0-15901 GCA_009801055.1 Stichopus horrens
ATTTCATCAAAATGCTTAGATTATGGTCCCCTTTAACATATTAAAAATAAATTTGGGTCTGAACTATTCTTTTAACACCATTATTAATGTGTGTAAAATTGATTTTAAAGTGTACTGTGAGGTTTATCCACATGGAAAGTATAGTATTTTACTTCCGTTAAACAATTTTGCTGTAGCTTCCTTACACTTGATTCTAACATAACCAGATAAGATGGGTAGTTCATGTCCAAATAGCCCTTTTCTTCCTTTCTTAAAACACTTCTTCACTCGACTATTACAAATCCCCATCCCCCACTTCTTCCAGAAAGAGAAGGTGATCTGTTACGAGTCAATTTTACAAGTCAAGACAATAACAAGGTGTCATTGTACAGAAATTATTCCTCTTTATGAAACCTACTCCGCTCTGCAGTATACACTCGACTTGACAACTTCCCTCATAATTAGGAGGATATGTTGACACTCCTGTTCTGATGCATACATTTCCAGACCGGTAACTGGCACACCACTTTGACTGGACATTTCAAAGAACGCTCACTTCTCGTGCAAAATGCTGAATGTTCACAAACGTAAACCATGTTGACCTTTTACTAACATGGAAAGACTTATGTCTAAGTTTGTACAGGAATGGCTAGAAATTAAGCTAGACCTAAATATTTTGCTTCCAAATTTATGCAGCATCCAGAGCTTCCCGACATTTTCCCTTTTTTTTCTTTTTTTGACACTCGATGGAACGTGCCGACAAAGTCTTTTCTGAGCAAGTATTTGCCCTCTGGGAGACCTCATTTTGCAAATATACACTTCAACAGTTGACAAGATTGAAACTCTACCCTTGTGAATTGGGTTGTTTGTGCAGGGATATTACTACCTTCTTTTCTTTCTGTGTTTGGTGGAGTGAGCTTAAATGATGAGTTCATACACTTTTTGATGTAATTATACACGGCAGATGAAAGGGAAGAGGCATAAATGATTGTACATGGACACATGAAAAGACCTTTGATGTCACTGATATGATGACAGGCCCCCTTCCTCAGCCTCTGCCCCCCCCTTCCCATCACCCTTACAATAAAACCTGACAAAAACTCTTACCCTCTTCTTCATCTTCTTCAAGTTTCTCTTGCTAACGGAAGATTGTAATAAGGCCTGAAGGCAGAAAAGATGAGAAAACATGAACAAGTTCCCTCAATATGTTAATGCTGTTTGGTGTTGCTTGTATATTTGTTGCATTTTTGAGCCAATTTTCCAAACATCACCAGATGATTTGGCATTAAAACAAAGAACTTTGCTTATAGCCCAGCAAATTTGAGAGGAACTGGTCTTGTTTGCATTCAGAAAGCAGAATTCATGCTTTTGAGTTGCACCTCAGATCACTGGAATGGACAGCTGGAAACAAAACTTATGTTTCCAAATTCTGAAGTTCTGGGTAAGTTCCAAAATTAAGGAGGATCAAAAATGTCTGTCACCGTGAGCATATACAACAAAACAAAAAAGCATTGCAGGGAAATCAGCATTTTTACGAATGCAGGATCCTGCATCCGGAATGCAAGTTTTCGCCCAGGGACCCAAATTCCTCTAACTACTTGCACCTGGTGGAGGCAACTTTACTTACCACTTTCTTACCAATGATAAATTCCTTAAAACCTCATTAAGAGTATTATACCTCTTTCAAACCCCCTCCCCCATATTGCTTTCGAGTTCCCCTAAATACAGGGTGATAAAGCTAACAAGTTCTAAAGTTCATTCGCCTAAAAATTCATAATCAAATCGGTTGCAGAATCTCTGCAATCATAAAGCCAATTATACTACTGTACATTTACACAGAAAAATGTCCAAACAGGCTGATAAGCAAGACTGTCTGTATTTTGTCTATTTTTTTTTCTTGGAGTCAAAACGAATTCCAGTCATCCTATTGGCTAATAGAGAGACGCAGGTTGAAAACATTTTTTTTTTTTACTTGTTGTAGCATTGTGTAATCTCTGCATAAGTGAAGTGAGATGTTGTTTATGTAGACTACAAGATATTTGTACACAGAATTCCTTATGTTAGACCTCATTGTAAGTTTTGTAATTGTTTAAGGCCCTTCTAATATGAATATGAAATAGTTGTGACTAGTTATGGTAAGCATTTCAACTCTCATTTCATGGTAAAATTCCCAGCAGGTTTGGTGACCTTGTGATTGTGACCCCAGGAGACACTGTGTATTTTGAAAGTATGTCAGTCTTTTTGGAGTTGAGTGCCAAGTAGGGCCTAATTCACAGGCGTACGCATTGCTGCATTTTCAAACGACTAACGTTATGGTGGAAGCTAATATTATGTCAAAAGAACTTAAATGCTTCTGTCAGCTGGTGTTTGATGAAGTAGATAGGCCTATACAGACTAGCCTAGTGAGCTACTCACACTGAGGATTATGCATCTTCTCACCTTTTTTTACAAAGTAGAAGGGAATGGATGGTGGGAAGCAATTTGATTTAAAGTAGTCATTTTTTTTTTTGCTTTGCATATAGTACTGTGTTGTAAGAATACCAATACAGGATATAGTGTAGGGTAGGGGCAGCCATCGCTACAGTATGTACTGTAAGTGCACCGTGCGGCTTATACGTCATAGCATTCTCAATATACGGGTGGATGCAAGAATTTTGGAGGGACATAAACTTTTCAAGGTGGTTACATCCTTGGGATGTAAGTTTTCAAATCATCATAAAAGCACTGAGGGATGGCAAACCCACTGTTCAGGTAAATTATCACTGCTACTTGAAAGTCTCATGGCAGAACATTCTAAGACTTCCACCCATCTAAATGACTTTTGGAGGGAGGGTGGGTAGGGGTCAAGCAACAAAGCAGCTGATAGGGAGGTGGGAGATATTTAAGTGACACCATGTCAGAAGTACTTAACATTATGTATCTATTAGCGATCACAGAAGGCTAAGTGAAACTACTTTCTTGTTCTAACTTTTCAAAAACTTGGGCTTGAGAATTTTTCCTAGACAGGACCAGCAACTCAAAAGTCCACAGGTAGCACAGCAAACTTTTCACATGCCACCTGATGATGGTCATATGATAGACCATACATTACAGAACAATACAACACTCTGTTCGTAAGTGTTATGTTGCAAAGACATAACTATGATCTTACAAAATGGTTTCGGCGGCAGACACATTTTTGGTACACTCCATGTTTAATAAATGAAAAAAATTGTTTTATAAAGTTTGTTCAGTGCTGTTCTTTTGGGTTACTATTTGTAGAGAACAACTACACAGCATTTTGCCCTCCCATGACACCCATTCCACACAACCACATTTCAAACATTTTGTACTCCAGTAACCAAATGAAGAAGTATCCAATGTGGCATAGTAAAGGAATTGAAATAGTATTTATGAAATTGTTTTAAGGTCCTCAAAGGATGCATAATTCCAATTCATGTAAAAAAAGATGTGATTTTAGCACATGGAAAAGAGACAAGAACTTGGCTAGCTTCTTTGAGCCTACTCTACGATAAGGACAGTCTTAGGTACAAACATGTCAAAGCTGACTGATGTGGTATCACCTATGTACGACAGTGGTTTGTCCACGTACACCACCGAATCAAAATTTAATTCTATTTTGGGAAAATTACCTCCATTAATAACACATATTGCATCCACAAAAAGTGGAATGAGTGTTCTTGTCTAGTTGCTAAAGTCACTCAGATGCAATGCCTATGTAACAGGTCTGACAGTCTTTAAGGACAACACTAGACTTGCCTAGCTCCCTCCCGCCCTCACATGCTCAACAACACATTCCACCATCCACTTTTGGCCGATGAACCAAGTGGACGAACGGTCACTCACTCACACACTCGACCAGTCATTCAAAGGACGAACTCCTAACATTCCATTGGGATACAATGACTTGACAATCACCTGATGCCATTTTGAAGCTTGAAAAACATCTAAGAAACCTTTAGTGATATAGCAACAAACTACTCTTTCTTGGGGATTACTTGTTGAAGCAGCAAACTTTGGAGGCTGTTCCGATTGGAGCCACTACAAAGCAGTAAATGAAACTGTATGTGGACAAAAGAGGTTTGGATGCAAACTCTGCGAGAAACTAGCATTGTCCACCATATCGTATGTCGCTATAAGAATGAAAAACATTTGGTCTCCCTTCAAGTGAGTCATAACATGATAACTTACCAACAACTCCTTGTCTTCTATCTTCTTGTCTGACTCATAGGCGGAGACGTCGACTGGTGACTGTGTTATTCTAAGCGGACCGTTGGGCATCAACAGTACTGTGAACTTGAACTGGGCCACAAATTCACCTTCAAGAAAATATAAGAAAAATTATTAGCGTTGGTTTGGAGATGAGGAACAGCAAGGACACTGATCAATCATATAGCTACAAAGCTCAGAGGGTAACCTAAGATCACACAGTGACACAATTTGGACTGTATTGCAATGTTGGGAATAACTTCAGCAGCTTAAAAAAAAAAGTCAACCATTCCTTCTGTTTACAAACGCAAAGCTGCAGCTGCGAGGGTGTAAGCAGCAAAACACCCAAACAGTTTTTATTAAAGCAATCTGACACAGTTATGTATGCAAACAGAGATCAAACGTTCAAGAATTTCACTCTGACCTTCTTCAAAATAAAAACAGACAAACTTCTGACCAGGGAATGTATCATTGTGTTTACATGATTGAAAGCTACAGCTCTCAGAAAGGGAAACCATAACCTGATTCTGTGGACCACACTGACTACACCGGTGTCAAATCAAACACACACACAGACCACCCAATTGGAGATACCAAGATTAACAGGAAATTGGACCAAACACGGTTGTAACTTGATCAACCCACAGCATAAAATGTGGAATGAAAATAGCCATTGGAATAACACTTTTTTGTAAAAAATTGGTAACTTCCCCCTCCATAAAAAAGTTCCACTTCCTGCACTCTAAGTTCAGTTAGTGGGTGATTTGCTTCCGTTGTTGAAATCTGTATGAACATTGCAAAACCTAGCTAAATCACCTGCAGGAAAAAGTAGACTTGAACTTGAAGAAAAGGAGAGGTTTGGAGCACTAGAACCCTGAAATTCAGTGTTTCAGACTTTCCACTCAAGTTGAATCTCAATCCTCACACTGGTATTCAGAGATAGGTAAATTGGAAAAGAGTTGCAACTAACCTTCTTTCTCATAGAAAACGGGATAGGGCTCCACCAAGCTGTGCTTGACACACTCTACAACACCTAGACGGGCTTTACCCTCTTCTTCAAACCCTCTGAGGAAAGATAGGCAGCAAGAACATCAAATGAACAAGTTGCACAACTTAAAAAGATTGTGTGCATACACACAAGTTAAAAATATTCAATTTTCATGTCCAAAAGTTAAGATATGTCTTTTATTTGCACCAATCAGACAATTTGGGAATAATCAAAAGATTTGTGGTGATAAATTCTGCCATATGACATCAAAGTCTTCATGCAGATTGACAAACAGTGTAAAATACAATAATGTAGGGGTTGGCAGTTTTCATGCAACTTGACCATATGCTTCTTTGAACGAGCGAATGGGAAGTATACTGGTAATGAATATTCAGCTAGACAAAACAGCTTATCACTGACACCACAATCAGACAATCAGTTTGTCGATTTTTTGCAAAAACAGTGCGTCATTTTACTAAATACTACAATTCCTGATACCTATTTAAGGAGCGATGACTTTTGATACATGAGTGAGCCCTGTACGGTTGCATATTAATTGTGTGGGCATTTATAGTAAGATCCATTAACTTACTCATGTGATTTCTGTTTTCCACAATTTTTATGCACTTTCCATTGCCTTTCAGTGTGGTTCCTGTCACTTTCATTCATTGATGTAACACATTTTGTCCATGAATAACATGGCATGTACATTTGAAAATAGAAGAAAAACTTAAAGAAATGACAACACTAGTTTTCCAACTACACAAAATTACATTGACTTTTTGCACAACATGAAAAGCTAATTTTACTTCTGTTGGAGTCACATGATCTCCAACTGCAGACATTTTAGTTTGGGTTTTAAAAAAAACTTTTGTCCAATATGGCAGGCAAACTGTCTATGACTCTCTCAGAAAGTACATCTCCTGGCAATGTGCTGGGTACAGAAATTGTCTCAGACTGAGAACTCATTCAATATCAGGACAAAGTAAATCCCAAGACGCTAAACTTTATCTACTTACCGTAAGGTAAATGGCATGACTGTGAATCGATTGGATACGTCACTGTAGAATGCCCGTGACGTCTTAGACTTGAGGTTGTATTTGGTATCGGTTTTCTTAAAGACTGTCGTCCTGGTATCTTTCTCCTTACTTTTCCCTTCCCCAGTGCTGACAAGAACATCTATGGCATAGACCTCGTGCTGCTCCAAGGTGCACGTCTGGTGTTCTCGTCTGTCCCAAGGGAACAAAAGATGGACGAACTGAAATGGCTAAATTTCACTATTTGTGATTAATCTCACAATTAATTCTACCTAAAAATCCATTTTTTTTTGCTCAATGACACTTGTGGCAGCTTCTCAGAGACAACAGAAACAAACAGTATTCAGTCACTTAAGACGTCTTTGAACTTTCTCACTTCCGACAAAACTACGATAAGGTTGCTCCTCAGACCATTGTATCATATAACTGCTACAATGTCAAATGTGCAACTGCTTATGACAACACCTATGAAGTCTTGCAATGTCCCCTTCACGTGGAGTGCAGTCAACTAAGCTCCTTCCATAGGTTGCAATCGAGAGAAACAAACCTTTGTTCGTCCGTTGGATTCTGGATGATGCTCTTCTCACCATTGATGACCTGCTGCTTCAGTTGATGTGAGAGCATCCCTTGGATAGGCTGGCATTGAAAGGACTCCGACACCTTCTGAATCACCTCTGTCACATCGTCGTTCTGAGCGGGAAGAAGTGGGAAGTGATTGAACTTCAAAGTAAAACACTTTTTGTCATTTTAATGGCACTGAAATTTTGAAGGGTTTCTCTTTGGCAAAGAAACTGTTCATTGACAAGTCAATGAACAATAAATAATGGCATACTGTCAAATTGGACTCAACATTACAGGCATATCATACGTGCTTAATATTCATCAACTCTGATACCTCAAGAGAAGACATTCAAAGTATATATGTGAGCAAGTAATGTAATTAAATTAACCTTTCCAATGAAGTCCAGGATCCTGAGCTGGTCCTGGAAATACAGTATGCACTTGACCCCAGATGACATTTGATCATCACCAAAAACAATGCCATTAATCTTCTCTCCATAACGCATTAAAATAACAAGTACGAAACGTATCTAAACTTTCTACCTTGAGATATCCAATCAATTACTTCTTCAGTGATTGAGTCCAGATGACCTTTGATCCCCATCAAGAACAACAGGATGTATCTACTAACAAGAATGCATCCACACTATCTACCCAAGCTACATATCTTGAGATATCGTGCTAAAAATATTTCTAATGTTTGACCCATGATGACCTTGGACTGTCACAATACATCTCCCCACCAAAACATACTAAGTTACACACCAACAAGACAAGTATAAAATCTATCCATGTTTCCTACCTGGAAATATTGCATTGAGGTCTTCAGTGTTTGACCCCTGATGACCTTTGCCCCCCACCAAAATACAGTACATCATCTCACCATTGTGCACCCACATACAACATACAAAATTTATCGCAGCTTTCTATCTTGAGACATTGTGTTAAAAAATTTCAAAGTTTTACTCACGATGTCCCCAGATGACTTTTGACCTTCATCAAAAACCATACGCAAAAACTTCTCAATAAGGAACACCTACATACCAAATTTGACTTTCATCCTAGATTCCCACTGAGTTAGAGTGCGCCCAAGCAAGTATCACATACACACGCTCATACACCCCAACCTGATTGCATACAGTAGTTGGATAATGTAAGTAACCAAAGAGTTGATATTTTGCTTAATGAAATTTTTGTTTTTTAAATTGCCCACCTTCAAGATAACTTTGCCACCTTCGTTCAAATCAGTTAGACACTAAGTTTGTTCTTTTCCTCACAAATGCCACAACCAATGCTTTGTAGTTACTACGAAGGTATACCAAGCATAGCTCTTACCAAAAGCGTCTACTTTCAACAAAACACAGACAGGTATAACAAAATGGAGGAAGACATTTCCAGAAACTCACTTTAACCTCCTGCTTGAGTTTCCTGAGGACTGCCTCTGTGCTGTTGTAAGCCGCTAATATTGCATCTGCTCGCCTGTCTTTGATCTTGCTGTCCTTAGAGGCACCGATGACAAAAGAATACGCACACACAGCCACGAAGCCATCAATGTGAGCACCAAGATCTCTGCCAGAGAAAACAGAAGATGAAGAACACTGTGATAAAGATTTCCACAAACAAAGTCGTTATCGGAAAATGCTGCCCCCTTTCCATTTCCTTCTTAATCCTTACAAAAGTCCTTAAAGGGACAGTCCACGTCAAATTTACTTACTGTTTACAAGTATCCAGGGCAACAGTTACACACATTATTGCAAGCCAAGTTTTCAAGCACCATTGCTTTCAGTTCTCTGAATATATTCCTACAACATTGAAAATATCACATCTGCTTTCTTCAATCTCACTTTTGCCAGAATAAAAATCCAAAAGCTCAACTGGTTTGGTTATTTATGAATGACTCACTTACCTGTCTCACCACAACAAGTGCACTCCCATCTACCATGCTAAGAGTACTGGTACTGTAAGCTTTAACACTGTCCTTGGTGATATCCAACCTAATACTGGACTATCGCCTCCTTCCCATGAGGCCAAGTCCTGATGTGCAAGAAAAAAACTACCAAAGTTGGGGGGAGGGGGCAAAAACATGCCATGCCCCAATCCACCCTCACAAATTGTGGGGTAAGTCGACCCCGAGCTGGTTAACAAACCTAGTTGTGACTACCTGTGCAAGAAACCTGAGCAAGAACTGCCCTTACCATGTTACGAACAAAGAGTATGAACCTGTGGGGTACTTAGAAACCGATACAGAGACATATGCGGTGCCAAGGTACAGGATATAAAGGCATGCAAGATACAGAGGCATATAAGAGTTTATGACATCTATAACAAAGATAAAATCCAACTCCCATGCACAGGGAATTAGATGCTAATTTGAGGGAATTAGCCTGAGATATATTCTACTTAGGAAATCTAGGAAACTCCACACTCTAGGCACACCAGGATTGTAGAATGGGAAGGATACCTTAGTCCAGTATTAGGCTGGACAGCACCAGGGACAGTGTCTAAGGTTACCAGTACTCTTGGCAGGGTAGATGGGAGTGCATTTGTTGTTGTGTTGAGACAGGTAAGTGAGTAGTGGAAGTGAATGAAAAAATACAACTCACTTCATCTGCCATTGTGTGAGTACAGTAAATGGTATCGAGAAGTAGAATCAAAGTTTTGCCAGCATACAGAGAAATTGCCTGACAAAACTCCAGTTTTTCTTTCTCAAACATCACAGAGCCACATTTCTTTATCATGAACAACCCTTTAATGAAAATTGCTGACATTTCACATTCACTCAACATTAAAAAGGAAAAGAAAAGATAAGTAACCTTACAAAAAAAAGTCAAAACATTTAGAAATAGTTGTATGTTTCAGTAAGTTTTGGGTAAATGATGTAGATATTGAATCTTGCCGATAAGCGGTAAGTAAGAGTTGGTACTGTATAAGCCTGATACCGACAAGAAGTAGGTCCAAAGAATACTCTGTAAACAACTGAATGTTTCATTAATGTTGCCAAAATTTAATCTGAACACTACTGTGCCTAGAATTCACTTATTCGTTTCTTTTTTTTTTGAAAGTCTTATGTTTGTTTTGACAAAAAGTGAAGTATTAATCAATTGGTGGTAGCTCCAGAAGAACAGAAGCACACACAAGATGTAATCCACACACCAGTAACGAGTGCTGCGTATGATTCACATGTTGTAGTCGCCTACACCCTGTAGTAGGTAACTCCTTGGGTACACCTTAACGAATGTATGTATGCGCATGGGAACGACAGATTGACCGACGAGATGCTAGCCAAGATGAAGAATAGTATTTCTATATATTCAGATGTAATAATTCACGAACCTGCAATAATTCACGAATCTGCTACTTCATCTTTCAAAAATTTTCTTAGACCTTGAAATGTGACTATTGCCTTTCACAAATAAAAGGAAATATTATTACATGCAGCCTAATGCAGGTGGTTCCTTTGGCTGTGACGAATGCAATCCATCGATACATTTTCTAGCACTTGTAATGAGTACCTGAGTACCAGATCCAAGATATCTGGACCCTGTTATGTAATCGCTACCTGGATGATGGATCCAAAGTATTCACCAACGTACACTATACATGTGACAAATCCGGCACGAATAAAGGCAAGAACAACGTCATTGTCATACCCATATTAAAGATACATGACCTTGTGTTAACTTACAAAGCAATATTCTGCTTCCCCCTAACCAACAAAGTGACAAACTTGAAGCCTATTGAAAAGTATGCTCTTGGCGGCTACCCAGGTACCCGACAACAGACTATGGACGTCAGGTACCTGGGTAAGCTCCTTCGCTACCCCAAAGAAACGGATATTGGTATATAGGCAAGATAAAACCGATACCTGTACTTAGTGGTATATAGAAATTAAAGGCCGTAACTCATCACCCTAAGCTATATTTTTACTTTCCGGAAAGNNAGCTAAGGGTGATGCAATACAGCCTTTAAGTCTTCAAAGCTCAAAAGACATGCATTTTGCCGTCAAAAGTCATTGGGTAGTCAAAATCAATTCTGTTGTCAAAATTATTGTTGCCGTCAAAAGTATTTAAGTAGTTCGACTAATTCCGTTGTCAATATTACTTTTGTCGTCACTGTCAAGCCGTCCAAAACTTAGGCTTGTGAACCCTCAAAGTAAATTTCGTTGCTAAAACTCAATAATTTCACGTCATTTTTGGAGTATTCCACTATGCTGAAGTCCTAAAGACAGTCACTCATCAGCAAACCACATTTTTGGCTGAGGGAAAACAAAACTCTCAATTGGTTCTGCTCTTTGATTGAATGCAAATTGGAACAATGCAACGCAGCTCACTTAGCACAGCATACACAGGGATCCATTGTTTTGATTGCACATATGGAGGAATTTCAGACAGGCTGAGGGAGGGACTAGACATTGGTGGTTGGAAGAATTGAATCTGTCTGGGGTGATGAGTTTTTGTCTCTAACAACCACAAAATTTTGCAAAACCTGTATGCAGTTCTGCCAAAGGTTTGCTTATCGTATTACATGGAGATCATTTAAACTAATACTCCTAACAATAGTTGCATTTATGATACTAATTATCCTTCCTTTGTTGCAGAAAACATGCTTAAAATTTTATACTAGTTACACTGCAACTGATGGTTATTGCTAATTATGAAAGTATGAACCAGAAGCATCACTACGCAATACACTTACGGGTTTTTCATTCAAATAAATTTGAAATGTTCATTCTCAATATGCAATTTGCAACAAAAACCAACTCAATACGCCCTGCTACAACTCAGTAGTAATTTTTCGGGAGAAAATGCACATGCAGGTTCCCCCCAAATGCACTTGCAGGTTCAACCAATTTGAAATCAGCTTTTGGCACAAAATTTGTTGGCAAAGTTCTGATGGTACAGTGAATAAGCAGCAGCTTGCAAGGCTGCGAGTTTTCCTCAAATAAAAATCATGCCTCCCCATTCATGAGGTACCTGTTACATACAATTGAATTTAAAGAGTGTAGCGCAGGTATCCTAATCGTATTTATGTTGGAAGGAAATAACCTACAGTTTCTATATTGGTATTTCGTTCAAGTTTATATCGTCAGTTGTCAGAGTTTACCTTACAACTACATCGGTATGAATACCGTTTGGTGCTACTGCGAGTAGGTTAGGCTACCAGTATTTGGGAAGATTAGGAGTGGGCAATGTTGGCATACTTGTGTTTACGGCATTCACATAATTGGGTTGAACAGTGTGAGCATGAGATGGGATGACTTGTGTAGAAAGATAGTAGGGTGTGGGGAGAATCCGCATCACGACTCCTATTTCCGAGCCCCAGGGAGGAATTGACATTACGTTGCAGTAACAAACAATAGGCATTTCTTTTCTGGTTATCAATCAGCGATACATAGTAATGTGAATGGATTACAGACAACATGGCATGTCATTATATACCTACATTTTGTACAAAGCGATTTTAAGTATATACTGGTAGAACTCACACACTGGTATAAGACACATCGCCATCTGTGTGAAAATGAATACCGAAAACACATGGTATATCAGTACACTATATCGACAGAGCTGATACCAGGGTCCAGATTTTGAACCCAGAGCAAACACTAAGTTTTATGGTGTGTGTGTCTGCAAATAATTTGACTTACACTTTTACTAAATCTCCCTCGTTGAACACCACCTCCTTGTCACTCCGCAGTGGAGAAAAGTGGCACACACAGTTGTTGATGGAAATGCATGTAGGGAAGGCAATGCCTGAGAGACAGGGAGAAAAGAAAACAATATTCCTGTGAAACAAATGTGAACAACGCTCACTCAGAGACTAGTGTGCTTGGGAGAGAGACCGATTTCCCAACAAGTCATCTATCAGTGTTCTAAGTCTGCATTAAAATCCCTAAAATCTCAACAGGAAATTTATTACAGAGAGGCAAATACTCTGTTAACAAATCAAACTTAAGGATACTGTAGAACAGACCTGTGAGTACCAGAAGTCAACTGTGCAAAAAGAACTTTGTCAAACTATGTTCTTGACCCTGAGACTCATCACGTTTTTTTGTTTGCCAAACCACTTTGCACAGCAATACGTGATCTTTATTACTACAACGATGATTAAAACCTTAACATGATCCAGACCCTTTTTTTTTCTTTTTTCAAAATAACAGCCCCTGCTGTGGCATTCTACCTCTTCTTCAAGACTGGCTTTCTGGAAAAGCGAGAGAATGCTTCATACCTTTTTTGATATCTTTATTTTTGAAAACTTTTGATGTTTCCTCCAGCAATCTTTTGTCTCCAAGTTCACAGACATCGATCACCTTCTTGCCCGGGGCTATGGCTGCATGTACCTCCTTCAAGATACCTGAAATAAAGATACATAAGATGAGTGGTCAAATGGGCATGCTCATTGTAAAAGTTTTCCTATCCCACTTGAGAAGGAACAACCCTCATCAATCATGCATAATATTTGCTGTTAAGTTCAATGTAGATTGCTGAAGTGATGACAGGAGTTGTAAGGAACTAAAAACAAAAACATTTCCATCTCGTTTTTTGCTGTTCTGCGATACCCCATGGATGCTGTTCATAGCTGCCTTGAAACTACTGTACCAAACTGTATGCTGAGTTTCATAAACACAAACTAACATAAAAGGCTTAAAAAGGTGAAAGCAACTCCTGTTTTGCAAATAATGGTCGCTATTATGAATGGTAGACCACTTCTACAACATGGACCAGCACACTCAGTCATCTCATGTGTTGTGCTGCACTGGGAAAAATTGTATTTAAAGGAAAACTGTTGTTAAGCCTTCCAAATATTCCTGATTATTGAAGTTTTTCAAATAAGAAGATACCACTGAGGAGTACAACAAATTCAAGTCCAAGAAAATATGAAGTTATGCATAAACTTTTTATTCACCTGCAAGTTGCCATGTTGTTGCAACACTATGTGACTGTGATGTCACACATGCACCTGCGCATATCACATAGTATTGCCAGTGCATGTTAAACATCATACACTTCCAAAATAGCGATACACTGTACAACAATAGCAGAAAGTTTGACGTTATATTTAGAGAGACATAACTACGAAAATAACACACTAAATGTCGTTATTGTTTGTAAACATATACAGTAGTGCACAGTACAGTAGGTTGAGATTGTAACACTCACTATGGGTCCCATTTCATTGTATCCTCTCTGCTGATACAGCACTCTTCCTATCCAGTCCTATACAGTATACTTATGAGGAGTACTCAGTCCCTAAGATGTCTTATTAGGTCTCTTGCTGGAACTTGTTGCTTTCCATACGGTGGTTGAAAAAAAAACTAATGAAAAGCTGCAACGTTGCCACTGATCAAGTTTCGGTTAGCATACACTGCAGGGTTGTACTGTAGTCGAGGCCAGCCTCGGCTTCGACTTCTCGAGCCTTGAACAGCCTTGAAAACTCCACACATGCTGTATGGTGTTACAAGACTCTTTTTCAAGGTAGGCTGCCCAGACTCTGCTACAACACTGTTGTACAAACACGCTACCACACTATTATATAGGTAATCAGCACACAATTTGTGGCACAGCACATGGGTGCTACTGCCCTTTACTTGTGTATGTTGTGATACATGTACAAGTTCACAGGTCTTTGCAGTCGCCATTCTGGAATAGTCATACAGTACAAGCTGGTTTAGACAATAGTCAATTAAATTCTAACCTTAATATGGTCTCTTTAGCCAGGGAAATAATTATTTGTGTAAGTGTTTACTCACTTCATCATGGGTGGAAAAAGTTGGACAGAGGCTTCTTTCCCCGCAATTTGTGTATTCAAATGGAATATTGTGTATCTTGATATAAATTTTGGGACTTGAAGGTAATTTACCCTTTTTTTTTACAGAAACATTATGAGAAATTGTGAAAAATTTAGACTCCCCAGGAAATGAACATTTTTCAGGCTTTCCAGCACTGCACTTCACAAAGTGCCTAGTCTCTTGAAATGAATGATGCAACACAGACACTGCAACTACTGCACTGGATTGCACAGGGTGTTTACAAACCCGGACTATTTGGTACTTTTCCTTTTTAACGTGGAGAGAAAATTGACAGGGTATCCTGAAACTCTGCACTTTTTACTGAAGGCAGTCCATAGATTATGTATCTGGAAATGTACACTATATTGTTTAAAGTTCTGTCAAACAGAGCCTTTGGCTGAGCTGTCAGATTGATTTCTTGTGGGTGGCGACATTCTTACCAAGTGGAAATTTTCTCCTTCAAGGGGCCTACTGTACGGAATGCCTCTGGGGTCATACTGTGTAACTGAGAATCTTAAAATCACAATGACCTTTGACACTGGAGGAGGAACTATCATTGCAACCTCACTTGAAATGCACAGTAATGACGATAAAATCCTGCAGGGTGTTCTGTTTCCCTTCACTGAAGATATTCAGAGGGATTTGATGACATTTCTGCTACAAGATGTGACACTGAAGGAAGGACTCCCTGACAACAGTTAACAGATCCCTTGGAACGGTTAAAGGCCTCCCAAAAAACTTCAAACAAGGACGCCCTTTACAAACTGTGCTAATTTTACCTATTGGATGACAACGGAACGTGAAGGGGAAAAAAAAAACTACAGTGGCCTAAAGAGAACATAATAATTTTTCATGAAGGATTTACTGCCACATGTACAGGTAAGATTTAGGAGTAACATTTCAAGGGTTTATTTTCAGCTAGCATTGCAGTGAAACTGTTGCCTTGTTTTTCATGTTGCACATACATGAGTACAGTAAGTTTGTTCACAAACCTACAGAACGCGGTGTTGTAATACAGTATGAAATTTTTGCAATTGATATTGCAAGCACCTCTCCATCAAATGCTACACAATATTACAATATATACAGTAGCCTTCATCTACAGTAGGGTAAGTTGGAACCAAACCACTCTTGAACAAATATGTATAAATGTTGACTGTGTACTTTACATTGTACAGCGTGAAGGTCGTATGGCTTGAAAATGACATTTTGGAGTATTGGGTGCATTCAGCATTGAAAATGTTAAAAATAGCCACAAAGTCCATCAAAATCTGTCAAAGATTGACCAATTTACAGGAAAATTAGTGTCTCACAGCTGTATCATGAATAAAACATTGG
>VJOZ01072685.1:0-17244 GCA_009801055.1 Stichopus horrens
GTTAAAGACTGGGGGATACACTCTCGTCAGGTATTGCGATCTACCTTTTCCATGTTTGAGGCCCTTTCTTGGTCAATAATTTGCAACCAAGACTTACTTTGCATGTTTTTTTTCACACCTAAACTAGTAACATATTTTGCTTACATGAATGCAAACATGATGGAGAAGCTTGATACACATTGACAATGGATGAACACCCTGAAAACATTTCAAAAGAATATCAGACTGTTCAGCTAGTCTGACAATATCTCCATACATGTAATGTTCTAAGATAAAAACCTTGTTCCAAATAAACAAAACGTTCCCCTCCCCTCCCGGGATGAATTGCGATGATCTCCACTTCATGGACTGACTAATCCTTCAGACCTTCATGGCATAGGTGGCAGAGTGTCCACATTAAAGTGGAAGATTCCAAATGTGAATCTGGGTGGAGTCCACTGCTTCTCACCATGTCAGACTTTTCAATTTCTGTTTACTACATACATGTTCACTCACCTAATGATCAGTTGAAAACCATAGAAATAGTTAAACCAGAGTGACATCAGGGAACAATACATGAAGTCCAAACTCTCTTTGGCAAAGGGTATGGTGTTTTCATGAAACCAAGTAACACAAATTCAATTGAAATTTCAGCATAATATAACTTGCAAACAGCCAAATGTTGGAATGCAATTTTCCCAGAACATAATCAGGTTATCTCGGATAATCAAACATTGTATCACGGCTAATGTTTAAGGTAGAGCTGTTTCACCGTACAGCGGCAAGAAGGCCACCTTATTCAGCTTCATTTGTTCAGTGTGAGTAGTTAGCCTAACGTCATTCTGGTTTATCTGTTTCTATGGATGAAACATCTACAATTCTCTGAAACAATGACCTTTCCTTTTATATCTTGGATTGTCACAAGAATTAATTTTTCGCTCACTTCCACGACAGCCATGTGGGGCGGAAAGCCTTACGACAACGAATCAAGACACGTACCAGTTTGAGCAGAGATGGTGAAGCTACACTCAACTACACTGTTGTCTCTGTCCAGATACTGGTACGTGATGGTGGAGCTTTGGCCGACCTGAAGGAAGGACGAGTCACCGGAGGGGCCCCTCAGACGGACGTAAGGAGGGGTGCCACCGGTGACCACAGGGACATCCCAAGTGACCTGAACGAAAGCACCAAGGGGTTGGCCAACCCTGCAAACATCTGGTGAACATTCTATGCTCAGCGGTTGGATCTGATTATCTGGCAAACAAAGATTGAAATAGTCAAACACATTGTGAACAGTCTGGTCAAAGTAAACCAGTTTGACAATATAGTCTGTTCACTTTATAGTAAGCCAGACTGATTTGTCTAACAAGTCACGAAAAAGAGGATTCCCTCTATCAATCCCAAATTATGCAGAAATGTTTAATTTTGGTCAAACTATTTTTTAACATTTACTTCTTGTGGTCATCCTTGCAGGATTATCAATTTTAACATTATAAACAATTGTTGATAATGTTGAGTTGTTTGAGAGTATGTATTAAAAAAAAACTAAGACGGCAATCCAACAAACACAAGTTCACCCTGAACGACCTTACCGATGCAAGCCATTAAACCGTTTAACCATTACACCTCTCCACGATAACGAGCACTCTTTTGAGGAAGGCATGGGGGGGCTTGAGAAAAGTTCATGGAAGTCACAGGTAAACTTTCAAAGGTGCTTTCGTACACATGGAACGGCTAGACCAAAATTTTGATAAATTTTGATATGTCTGTAGCAACATGTGATATGATGAGTGAAAATACATTTTGGTACTGAGAGTCGGATGAGAAGAACGTCCTTTTGTAAAATTGAGTTTTCCAACATTTAGTGAGCGAAAGCAATTCGAGGCTATAGCAGTTCACAGCAGTACACAGAGGGGACTGTACACAGGAGTAAGCACTACCAACAGAAAGTATGGGTGTTGTGGGAATGTGGAAAGGAAGGGATAATATTCACTACATCTTGACCAAGACTTTCCCAAAATATTCCCAAAAATATCAACAAAGACTATTGCAAAGTCACCCAGTGAGAAGTAAGTAACTTGAGATGAGTGTTCAGTGAGGGTAAATTGGATCAACTTTCCAATCAACATTGACATCTTTTCTTAATCACCTGTCTGCTCACAGGTTGGACCAGTAAAACCCGTCCCCGAACAGTCGCAGGATAAGGATGACCCCAGCTCGATGCACGATCCCCCGTTACTGCAAAAACCGCTGAAGCAGACAGCTGTCAATTATTTTTTGGTGAAAAAAAAAAAATGTGTAATTCATTTCAACAAGTTTAAAGAGATATAAAACAGGAGGAAGTCTGGTAATTTTTAATCTTATTTCCAAAATTTCAGTCATTGTAACATAACCATTTTACACTATCTGTAAATATCTGAGTACAGTATATACAAGGATGGAAAAATACGATGGAATACAAAAATTCTTGCCTCTCTTCAAACTGTTGGAAGAACACAAAATGTATTTGAATTGAGTAGCTATAACAAATATGCCTAAATCTACTACGACTCCAAATTATTCCATTTTTCTTTCTGTATACCGATTTCCAAAGAAATCCATGTCCCACAATTTGAGTACAGTCACAAAAATTTCTGTTCAAATCGCTTTGGCAGACTGTAAAGATTTGAATATGCTAAAAAAAAAAATCTAACACTTAACACACCAAGACAAAAGATAAGTGTGGTATATTTTATCACAAATCTCAAGACTCAGAGGCAATAATCACTGCCTCAGCTGACTTTTATTACCTCACAGTAATTCTGTTTCACTGAGCTGGCAAAAAATAACACAGCTTATTAGAAATCAAATGCCCAGTCTTTCTTGAGTATTTGATGTCATGGAATGGGACATCAGTTGTAACACCAATAGGCAAAATGTGTAACTGAAAAAGTAAGGTTTTGTGACTATTTTAACTTAGCTAAGTGATCAAGCTAGAAGAATTAAGGTAATATTTCCCCCAGTTCACAGATTTTATTAATTTGGCTACTTACTACTGTATATTCAGTAAAATCAAATTTCCATGACTTATAAATTCATCATATCATGTTTACGTTTTTTTATCATTTTATTGAATTTGTTAATACAATTATTGAAATGTAAGATGCAGTTGCACAATGTGGTAGAATAAACAGGATAATAGAAAAAAACAGTATGTGTTTATCACAGATATAGAATGAAGGAATCAATGAATGAATCAAAGGTTTAAACACAGCCACCACCTTCACAATAAAGGCATGCACGGTCATGCTGAAAAAAAATAAACATTTAAAATTATAAGAAACAGAACAGAAAGAAGATCAAATATATGCAAAAGACAGTAACTTAACATTAAGTTTCTATAGAGACCTTGAAAGAAAAAAAGAACAGAAATAACAAAACACATGACAAGAAGAAAAGAAAAAAGAGATTTCTACCATATTTAGTATAAAAATAGTAAACTGATTTGAGAATAAATAATGTTCCCTACCTAACTGGCAAGTAGGTCCTGTGAATCCAGTCCCGGCACAATCGCACAAAAAGCCATCACCAAAGACAGGAAACTCCAAACAGGTTCCTCCATTCAAGCAAGGAACTGTGTCACACACAGATATAACTAACAAAAAATGAGTACAGAATTAAAGTTAAGTTACACCATAGTCAGAGAAGAATAAGACCTCTATATGCAATGGGAGGAGTAATTGACAAGAAAAGCAAAAAGTTGAGACAGTAAAACCATTTTCAGATAGAAACTAGCTTCCATTGAAAACAAGGATGCATGAAAACCATAAGGAATATAATTAAGAAGCTCAAAACTACGAAGGGAGGAAAGCAAAAACAATAAAACACAAAGCTAAACAGCGCGATTAAAATGAGAAACAACAGAACAAAAAGCAGAGCACTTCGCAGTGGACAGGAAACAAACAAAAAAGTGCATAATTGAGTCAATCACTGCTAATTAGTATTAATCAAGGGAAAAAAAAACTCAAGGCATCTAGCAACTTCTTGAAATAACGGAAAAGGTAAAACAGACATACAGACACATAAAGAGAAACAACTAAATAATTGGCAAATAGAGTATGCCCATAAGTCAGACATAAAAAAGTTAAAAATAGGATAACAGTAGAATGATTGTTCCCAATAAAATAGTAGAAAGTGCAACATTTTGTGGATCCACAGGAAGATCAAAGTAGGTCTTGTTCCAGTTAATAAGAGTATTTTCATCAATACATGTAGTTCTAACGATGTTATGACACTTTTCAATTTCTCATGGTCACAAACTTGACCACCATGACACATTGACTATAATGTACTCTTTTGAAGAGCATAATACACAATTGTTTTTGTTACCTTTGCTTTTTAAAAGAAGGATAAAGTAGGATGATGCAGGATTTTTAAAAGTTGAAAGGTCTAAAAAGTATGGGAAAGCAGTTGAAGTCACTTAAAAGCCTGTCAGAGGTTAGTCTACATATAAATGCAATCAAATTGAATTGTCTCTTGGAGGCTTAGAACATTGAGTGAGTAAAAAATAATGCAATAGTAACACTTTTAGACAAACAAACTGATTCCTTCTTTGTTTCTTTGAGATTTCCATGGTAATTACATGAACTTAGGGAGGACAACATGCTACAATTACCATTCGGTTGGTCACACAGCATCCCGGAGAAGTCTGTGGCGGAACAGTCGCATGTAACAGCAGCACCATCTTGTATACATCTCCCTCCATTGAGACATGGATTATCACTCAAACAGAGATCGTCTAGACATTAGAGAGAATGACGATGAAGAAAAAATATTACAAAAGGAAATCTCCAGTCATATGAACATGTCACAGATTTTACAAGGCAGAGCTTCATAATGTCCATTTTTGATTTGGTAAGTGCCATCAACATGTTTGCCAATAAATTTTGAAAGACAAGCTTTCCAAAGAAGAAAAAATTTCTTATTTGGAATGTTCCCTAGCTTAACAGTTGAGAAAGGAATTTCATTTTTGGGTTCCCTTATGGCATGAATGATCCACTGTAGAATATTTTGACCACCATCTTTTCAACACAATGCATATTCATATATCACATGTTCAACTTCTGTATCTGTTGTCTACAGGTCTTAACAGTTCTTTCAAATAAAAATGAAAAATGAATGAACCAATTACTGCTTCACCTGGTTCGCTGCACAAGGGACCTGTGAAGCCTGTCCCTGCACAGTCACATCTCAGTTGACCATTGGTGGTAAAACATTGACCTCCATTAAGACAAGGGTTTGTAGAACACACAAAGGTGGCTGCAAAAACAGAAACAATAAATAAGCTATGACATTTATTGAATGCTTGGAATGCTTCAGTTGACTATCAAAATTGATCTGAATTACAGTAAGAACCATCAACTTTAGTCCATTTCATGCTCATTCATTGCTATATCATCCAATATGTACAAAATAAAATTGATCAAACAACAAAATCAGGTGCATTCAGATTTTTGAACAAAGAATGACGTTGATGGAAAAGGAGAGAGGAAGTTGTAAGGTGATTTCTCCCAAAATATTTCTCCACATTCTTTCTTTTTGTCATTAACCCAAATCAAGAAAGTTACTGTCACAAATGGGTTGCCATAGAAGCAAGCAAAAAAAAAAAAAAATCATACATATGACTCACTGACTGGCTGCCTGCAGACCGGGCCGGTAAATCCAGTGCCTGTGCAGTCACATGAAAGAACGAACCCTTGTTGAATGCAAATCCCGCCATTCTCACAGGGACTATTCACGCAAAGGTTGACTGCACGGAAAGCAAAAGATTAGAGGTCTATTTCATGAGTTGCTTTGAGTTGAAACTGAAAATTCCAAAGATGGTTGCAATGGATAGATAGCTGCATTTTAGGGTGATTTAATTGGAATACTAGCTGTTTATTATGTGAATAATTCACCAAAACATTACAAAATAAACATTAATCCATGGTGCAAAAGAAAAGCAAGTAGCAAGCAGTCCAGTGAATTATTAACACACAGAGATAATGATAAAAATGTGTTCTTTTTATAACCTGTGACCCTTGACCTTTGATATCATCAGTTGGAAGGACACTACGCCTCATACTCGGCACCCATCTACGAAGTTTGAGCATCATCCAACTAACCATCTAGGAGAATATAGTGTGACACTTTTTTGTGTAGAAAAAAGTACATTGGGATAGTCCTTCTCACCCCCTTATCTCAATCAGTGATCTTGATGCATGTAATTTTTATACCATGAGGTATCACCATGTAAGGACTCATGATCCACCTAGTTTCATTTGAATACCACAAGGGGTGTAAGGTGGGGTAACATTTAAGTGTCACATTAGCGACTTGACCTACTCAACAGCATACAATATCCCCTTCCTGCATACTACCTATAGGGATGAGATGAGAACCTTAGTCACTGAGTAAAATAAAGAGTGGTTTGTGAAAAACAGGACATATATTTCAAATACACAAAATTCATCTTCATTCACTGACTAGAAGCAGAGACAGGCTTGAAGTTAATTAAACAGACAGACAGACAGATACAGTTGCGTGTCTCCGAACGTACTTCGTTCGCAGTTGTCTCCGACAAAGTCCGTATTGCTACAGTCACACGTGTAACCCCTGGCAACGGCTGGACTTGTCATGCAGATACCCCCGTTGAGACATGGAACTGTACCGCATAGCTCATCTGTGAAGCAACATGAAGAGAAAAAGCTTGTGTGTAGTATGATTTTGTTGATTTGAAACTTGATAATTGCTGCATGATGCTATATTGTAAACAGTATATCTACAGATGATCCTGCCATGGTGAACCATTGAATAGAACTTTCCATACATCACTCATGCTAAGCCGAATAACCTATGCTGCTTGCAAAGATGTGACTGAATGGCTCTGGTTCTGAGGTGTATGAGCAACTATTTCTCACATTACGGGCCAAATCATGTAGCTGTATATCCAGCTTGACCTTGATTATGACCTTGAAGAGGTCACAATCCTAAACAGAAGGGAATATGTGAGGTGGCATCTCAACATCACATGCATTTCAACCACCCATCCCCAGGTGTAAGTCCAATATGTTCAACTAGCCATTGGACTATGGGTAACTTGTACTCAAGATGGTGGAGGCAAACTGGAAATTTTTAGTGTGCAGAAAGCACATGGTCGTGGGTCACATGTGGCCAGCGGGCAGCAGGTTGCGCACCTCTGCCGGCTGTCTCATACTCATACGTCAATTTACCCCCAGTGGTTAGGTAATCTTGTGAAGGCAATTTTTCATATTGTACCAATGATAAAATGGGAGGCAAATAGGCAACAAATCGAATCTTCTAAAACACATCTGCTATAACAGAACTGCTAAGAACAAGGAAATTTTACATAAGTTACAGGTTGAAGTTTTATCACATTGATCAAATCACATTGTTGATAATTGTCCTTTTGATGGAATATATCTGCAGATTTGAGCACCTGTAAACACTGAAAGGTAACCTGTAACACTCAGCCCAGGAGAAATTATAGTAAAAAGTGGTACTTATATCTAAACAGATATAGTAAAACTAATCTTAAATTGTAGACATTAACTTGTTAAACTGTCTTCATCATCTTTGCAAACTGGAAGACCACTTCTTGTTAACAAGAAGGCCAGTGAACATATTCACTATTATCTATGATCTATTAACATACATTGAAACAGAGAGTCGTTAGGTTTGGGCAACTTACTCGACCTTTAAACTTAAGAGTTGAGACCTCAGAGTGGGAGTCACGATCTCACTCTACTTTCTGTGGAGTCACCACTCATGAGGAATTGTTTAAACTACAAAAAAAGTGATACATGAAGACTGTTTTTGTGCACTTTTGCAACTTTAATAGATCATAACATTGAAATCTAGCACTGATTTTTTATATTTCTTGCATTCCAATTGAGTTTAAAGTAGGTTAATTCGGTCAGGCAGCTTAGATTAAAAGCGAGAAGCCAAGTTCATACCCACCAGCATGGCTTGGTTCTCCCTCCCTCTACAATGTACGATACTCCCTTCTCAGAATGTATCATTATATATACAGTTATGATCTCTCTGAAGCTAATACCAATACAAATACCAAATCAATACCAAGGAGCTATTATTAGCTTCAGAGTTGCAAATATTTGGCCAGATGTAAGCACTTAACCCCAAAAATCACGTCAGGAGTCACCCAAGCAGAGCAATTGCAGTTACTCTTCGGTGAATCGTTTACATCACAAGGACAGACTTGAGTAAAAATTTTGTTCCCCAAATTTGTGACTGCTATTTTCAATTAGAACCACTTGGCAGAGAGAACAGTTAGAATTCAGAAAAAAAAAAATTTCCTACCGTCAAGCTAATACCTTCCAAAATTCATCCCCCCAATAGGTGTCATTGTACATAAAAGGCCCCACGATTTCCAATCACTAATGAATGCAAAAGTCATGGTATCAACTATCCTGTCATACAGCAGTTTATACCTCAGTAGTACTACTCTGTATTAAAGTGACATTCCTGATTATACACTGTACCTGCATGTCCAAAGTTGACAATGTTTTGATACACTATCTTCTACAAGCTCCCATGGATCATGGATCATTCTCATGTCAGGATAAATTTCTGTACGACACCACTGGGATTAACATAGAACTGTAGCCCACTCACATTCAACTTCACAGCGAGTTACAAAAGGTTAAAGGTTCACGGATTTAAATGCAAGTTCTGTTTTCACCATAATGTTTTAATACGGTGTCAAAGTTCCCTTAAGCTGGCATGCTACACTGCAAAAGTACTCTTTCCTTGCCCTTCGTTGGTTCAAACGCTACTGGCACTCCGCCTGAAGGTACAAAATGATTTGAACGTGAGGAAACATTGCTATTACACGGCATTCAGTAATAGAGTCACCATGACAGGATTGATTGCATCATCAGGAAGGTTTGATAACATAATCAGGAAATGGCTGTACATTGGCTACAGTCTCACAAGAGACAGAGAGGGTACAAAAAACATAGCTACATATTCTTGAAATCAGTCCACATTAATTGAGACTCATTTATCATTTCTCCATTAATAACTCAAGGGCATTTTACAAGATTCAAGTCCTGGCCCACCTGCAAACTGGCAAAATTGTCCGAAAAATCCATCGGGGCAAAGGCAGAAAGTCTGGCCAGTCAAAAGCACCAAACAAGTGGCGCCGTTCATGCAAGGGTCGAATGGGCAAGCTGAAAAATATGATGATCAGAAACAAGATAATCACATTATAATTCCCAGATGGTTGGGAATTACATTCTCAAAGAGGATCGTCCAGAAACTTGGGCCACCATGTTGCTGATAAGGAAAGAGATCAAGCATTCAGTCACATACTGAAAGAAGGAAATTCTTAAAATCTGACATACATGTGCAAACATTATGAGACAACAACCTAATATAAGCAACAGCAATATACCTAAGAGCAGTTCGTTCCAACCTTTTGGACTCACTGTATCCTTACTTTGTAAGTTTTATCTCCTGGTGCTCCTGCGAATATTACTGTATGAGAACAATGAAGAACCAACACATCACCTATAATCACCCATTTATTTATCCAGTCCAATTGTCTGTCCAATTGTGGACAGACATGGCAGATGGATGGATGGATGAAATGATGGATTGACAAAAAGACAGACAAACAGACATAGCAAAGGTAGCAGATCACAATAGCTCAAACAGTTGTAAGCTAGCTGAAGCTTAAAATTGGTAACAAGGTTATACTTTGAAATGAAATTAAATATTAAATTTGTCAAACACACCTGGTTCTTCACAAGTGGTGCCTCTAAAGTTGGATGGGCAACTGCAGATGAAGGCATTGAGGTCATCGATGTTAGATCGACAGTCTCCGCCATTCATGCAAGGTGATGAATCGCATGGCAACATAACTTCTGAATTGACATCAAGGCAAGAAAATGACAATGACTAATCTCACTGGTTGATTAAAATTGGTCCACACTTAACAGATCATTCAAATTGAAACACCATATAACTGTTGATAGATAAGGACAATACTGAAGCCTCCGACCAAAACCAAAAACTCTTTAACAACTGGTTTTCAGATAATTGTTTTTCAGCGTAGAATAGAACGACTTCATTATGTTAACACAAAAACAGGTATGGCTGCATCATCGCCGTAGCTGTGTAGCAGTACGCATCTCTTACAAAATTAACTGGAGATGTAACCCATTGTTTAATGATCTACTTGAAGTATATATTTTTATTTCAGGTGGTGCTGTACAGGGGATGACGCTGCCTCTATCAAACAGCGTCAACACCAATCTCCATTGAATATGCGGATTACTCAATAATGTCATCAAAGATGACAAAACAAAAAGCCACAAGAGGTGCAGACAGACAGCTGACATGATCGAGTCCAGCTACTAACAATAGCCAATATAGGCTCAATCGACCTAAAAATTAAAGAGACTCATTTGGTGAAAAGTGTATCTCGACAGGGATCTAGAAAAGAAAATCAGCACAAAGACACTACTGTGATGTGAATTAAATATCTCAGCAAAGTCAAAGACATAGTTGCCATAGGTTGTGATTTAAATTGTCTGCTGTTAATGCAAGGTGGGTCTTTCAACAACTTGTGTGCATACTTGACATGCATCATTCATACTCTTCATGTCCTGGATTGAAGTCACTAATGAGGCCAGCGACAACTGATGACATTATTTTTGTAAAAAAACATTGAATTTTAAAAAATTTGATCTACTTGTCATGGAGGTAAATTCCACAAATTTTTAGAGCTACTGAATTTTAACGTTATGAAAGTGTATCCTCGTATTTTCTTTTAAAACTGCAACAAAGGATGCTACAATTTCAACATGACATGGATTGCGAGGTCCTCGAAACATGACACTTCTAGATCCCACCCTGTCTCGACCAGCAGTGGCCCACCTGCAGCCAGAAGCAGAAATGCAGCCCTGTTGGAGAGGAATTATAAGGCCCCCTCGGCCTCTCAGAGAAGAGAGAAAACTTCAAGTGAATGTGCAAAACAACAGAATAGGGAGAACTTATGTTTCATATTATCCATATGAAAGTTTGTGATAATGTTTTGTCAAATTTTACACTCACTGCAAATGCCAATATCAACAACTTTTCTCACTCTTTTCTTTTGATTTGCCTTGCCATAGATACGCTTGCATGCATGCTACTGCACTACACTATTCATACAATTAACGTCTCGTTACACATTCCAGGAAAGCAAAGTTAATTTTTTCAAAGTACAAAGAGAAGGATAAAGGAGGTTGGGCTTGCAACCTGTTTGGTCCTCCAAAAATTTTCAAAGCTGGCAAGGTGACCCTTTGATTCATAAAGGTTGGCAACTGCTGGTCTAGATGTACTGTACTTTCAGAACTGCATCTCTGTGATATTAAGTGACTGAATAAAAGCTGAAGAGTGAGGGACAGCATGTTTCTCACTTACCTCCGCAGTTTGCGCCAAAGAAATCGGCAGTGCAATCACAAGTGTAACCCCCGGTAACGTCATCATTGATACATGTTCCACCATTGAAGCACGGATCGCTGTCACATGGTTGAACCACAGAAACTGCAGTCGCCAAAGAATATGTAATGTCCTTGTTAAAATTGCCATCTGGTTTCCTTAAACACATTAATTTGTTGCAAATTTGTTTCAGACAAAGATATCATGTGGGCTACAAACACATTTCAAAACCTTTTGATTATAATTAGGCCTCACACAGTTTGATCTACATTGTCCCAAATTGCTCCACCACCTTCCACCCTTAAAAACTGCAATCATAGCAGAGCCTGTTTTCCTATGCATCGACATGGTGAGGGCTTCTGTTCTATCCTGATCCTGTCAAAATTCTCAATTTTAGTCTTGCAGTCTCCTGGTCATAAAATGGAACAATCATGGTCACATGTTGACTTATACCACATGATGTCATTCTTGAAATAAAACTGTCACAGAATCCAACTATCATGTGATCATGACAACAGGTCATTTCCAGTACATACATAAGCAATACTTCACTACAAATTCACGAGTACAAAGAGAGTACCAGAAAAGGAGGAAAAGTAAGTAAAAAACTTATAGGCATTTTTCTCCAGATAATATAAAATACATCAGATGAATAATATTACAACTTAAGGTTTCAAGTGAGATAAAAAAGATAAATACAGGATCTTGAGATACAGACTGGTAAGTAGAAGTAAGTAAGCTTTGCTTGTATTTGTATTTAAAAAAATTCAAGGGTCTTAGTTTTTTATTGTTGCATCAATAGAATTCCTTACAGAAACACCGGAGTACGAGAGACACAGTTGTTTTTTGTTGTTCTGACTTTTTTTAAACAAACGTTCCCACAATTTCTTGTATTATAGTTATTAAATGATATACTGTACTGAAATAGCATTGGAGATTTAATGGCTGCATTTTACTACAAACTATGAGGTAGCCAATAGGATCTAACATAAAATGAAAAAATCCTGGCCACATGTTGAGTTATACCACATGATATGTCACACTTGAAGTAAAACTAGTGTACTACAGAATCCAACTATCATGTGGTAGCCAATAGGAGCTAACAAACATTTTTTTTTACTAATGAACAGCATCAGGCAGGTTCTTTGCAAGAGATCTGCCAGATATACAGCTGACACGTATTATCTACCACAAAATTGGCCTGAAAATTTGCTCATGTTGCAAAGGATTACCCTCACCCTCACAAACCCGTCCAGTGAAAAGTGTGGCACTGCAGTCACAGGTGAACGAATTGCCCGGCAGGTTGTTGCAAATTCCGTCATTGAGACAAGGCGACAAGCTGTCACAGGGTCCAGACTCTGAAACGAGACAGGAAGTGTTGCCAGACTTACGTTCTAAATACGTAAATGCTCTATAGCAGAGCATTGATGCCATACATGCATTCTTCTTTAATCTGCAGTGATGGCATCCCACATCAAAACTTGTGATTTTTTATACATTTGTTCTCATGACTACATACAAAATAGAAAGAAAACATTGCTTGAGGTCTTTTTCAGACCTCAGTGGCATTCGGGTTTGAAATTGAGAGGGAAGAAGATACGAAAAACAGCTTGCAGTCAAGTCAACGCAATGTATTTGTGATTGTTTTTCAGACCTGTAAAACGTTAAAAGGGAATACCTCAACAGAAAATTAGTAAAATTTACATTAAATACACTGGCTATGATTTTTAACCATACAGCTTATTACAATACAGTCCCCTAACCACACAATTCCCTAAGCTTGGCACAACGATAAATATCAATGCGTTGCTCATGTGACGCTTTAAAGTTTCATGAAACATCCTATGGTTTTCTCCTTTTCTCTGTGGTAATTGCATTGCTGACCAAGAACATTGAGCAATTGTGCTTGGTTCTTTTCTGGTTACATTCTTTACTTTATGCTACTGTAATTCTACCACAGAATTTAGGAGAAAATTAATCAGAAATACAAGAGATACAAGCTCTCTCTGATCTTCAGAAACTTTTCTGATGCGCATGCAGGTCCAACACTGTAGCAATCCCATTATTAACGACGTGACTCTCTTTCAGCTGGGATTGACCCAAAGTCATCAAGGAGCTGACCATGACTTATCTCCCTGTGCTGATAGCATCTAAGCCATTTATCTGCCGTGTTTGCACTCAAGCAGGTGGTAGTTTTATCGAGGATTGCTTATTGTTGGGCAGGATGGAAGGAGGGTGAAAGGTGAGAGGGGGGAATCAACAGAACATTACCAGGTCACCGACCATCAACAACCGTGCTCCGCAGACTTTTGTTGGCCTGGTAGGGGAAGATGCCTTTTGGTCATTTTCATAGCATTTTCAACGATGTGGTGGCTTGAGGAAATGGTTACTCTCCTGTTACACTACTGGCAATTTGCTTTGGATTTGAAGCTGCATGATTTCCAAGAACCAACCTTGGCAAAACCTTCATTAGTGTGAATGAAGGTAACGGTGGGGGTTTAATAAATTCACCCTTACAAACATACTACTTACTTTCTAACTACTATTTAACATAACAGATTATGGTTTCCTGTAAGTTAATTGCAAAACAGAAATACTTCGACTTTCATTTTTCAAAGGTGAAACATACCAAGAAATTGACACATCGGACCAGTGAAGGGACTTGCACAGAAACAGAACGTCACTCCGTTACCAACGACGACACAGGTGCCTCCATTCTGACATGGATCTGGATTGCAAGCTGGATGTGAGAGAATCAGTGAGTGAGATGACTTTCAAATTCATTGAGCAGCTGCATGATCACATCTTCATCTAAAAGATCACTGCCACTGCCACTGAACATCCTACGCTAAACAGCTGTTTGGTCCAACCTCACCTTTCTATTGTTTTAGTGAGGTTCAACTTGTTGCAAACCCTCATCGCCTTTTGTCAGCTTCATCACCCCATGCTGTGATAATCCACATGGTCAATTAAATATCGCTCTCGCTCAGGTGTGTCAATTTAATGTCTAGGCTTTCTTGGTAATCGGGCATGAAAGAGGGTTTGTTGAACATTTTATCATGGTTGTAACATCATGGCCACCGGGAAAAAACAAACTCAATGCACTAGTGTATCTGCTATTAGAATTGGGGACAATCAGTGGTACAAAGTCAACTTTTAAATGCTGGTGAGGGGGGTAATGCTACTGGAGGGGCTAAAAATTAGAGGTGAGAAAGTAATTTTAGTAACATTCAGATGTTGAATGGGCAATCAAACTTTGCAATTCTGGCACTATACTTTCCCAAAATTGCTGATCTGCACCCTAGTGTACTAGAGACAAGAAAAAAATGGTAGCACCACAAAAAGAGCCCCTGGCCGGCTTTTATCATTGATTAAGGACATCTGCCAGAAAAGACCCCCAAAAACCCACTCAGTGCATGGTATTTGTAATAAATTCCTATTTGCATTTTATCTTCCTTGATTTTTTTGTAAACAAATGTTGTGACACAACAACAAAACTGATTTGTTTCCAAGTACTACGACTAAGCCAATTTTGAAATGCAATAACATCAGTGTCATGAATGACACTGTGAAGTTCCTGACAGAGCTAACACACATTTAAGTGATGCCATATACTAAAAGTAACGGTCTTTATCACTTAATCCTGCTGTTATGTGTGCAGGGAGGATAGAGAGAGGCAGGGAGGATAGAGAGAGGTGGTCTTCAACTGATCATCCAGACAATTCTATAAAAGCTGGTCTACTTTTTGGTTTCACTTTTACCTGACCAATTAAATTTGAAGCTAGGCAATGTGGGAAGACGGAGGGGGGGAATATGAAAATAGGACCTCTTGGAACTTAGTCATCTACCTTCATTATTACTGTAAGCAATAAGTGGGGTTTCCCTTAATGTTCAAGGGAAATGTTGATCTTGTACTGTTTTTGATTCATCTCGATTTAATCAGATTATTTATTACTTTATTGCCTTTCTGACCACTGAAGTGGGTAAGATAATACCCACTTGCTACATGTATGACGGGCCACAACTTGTCCCAGTTTAACAATGTTAGCAGTGTGTTAAGGTATTGATTGGTCAGGCACTAATAGAATTTGTTTTACCCCTACAGGAGAAATTTGCATCTCTCCCCTCACCCATATGAGCACATGATAGGACAATATGATCGGGACTTAACACCTCTTGATACTTCTGACCCCCCCAAATCATGCAATTTGCTTGTGAGTTCACTCCTCATCCAGCCAAGCTAAACCTTTGTGATGAGACATGGAAGCTGCAGAGGTTACCTACCCGCAAACTCACACATGGGGCCCTCGAAATCTGGTGTGCAGATGCACCGGAAACCTGCCGTCACGGATCCATCATTGATGCACTCTCCTCCGTTTTGGCAGGGGAAGGCATCACAGGGGGGAGCAGCTTCTAAGTCAGGCCAGGTAAAGAATGGGATGAAAGGAGAAACTCTTAAAACCAGAATGAAACATAATTGCCTTGCTGTTCTGATGATGCAAAATGCTGATTGATGTATACCTATATGGTACGTGATTTGTGACTGTATTCATACAGAAAAGAAAACAGTGATACTGTAAATAATAATCCGCTTTGTAATCTTCACGGCAAATTAATTTCAATAAAACAATGCAGGACCTATCAAGGCTTCCCTTAATTCAAGGTGCCAGTAACAGGACACAATTCGATCCTGCAGGACCTCAACCACTTTTCTTGAACTTGGTGCATTTAAATACAATGTTGGCAAATCAAGTCAATTCAAGCTTTCTTTCTAAACACAGAGACCTTATAGTGCTCTTCTCATATGACCAAATATATCCCTTATGACATACACTGAACCCTACCTCCCTCCATCCCCCCCAAAAAAAATCACAAGCATCATTGCACAAAACTGAATATTGTACGTGATCCGTCCAACCAAAGTCTCACAGGCGGGTGGAGACCACTCTGCAGTCACAGCCTGCTTAATACCTAAGGCAGTGCATGTGCCCCACCGTTTTGACTTTCTGTAACCCGACACATGTAAACTAGATCTCTGGTTACTCCTTAGCTCACCATGACCAACAAGAAGATCCAACCGAGAATTATCTCCATAATTACAATGGTTTGTTGCAAAAAAAAAATGGGTTTTAATCCCATCTGTAATATATTGCAATACTTCTGTCAAAGGGGCTTCTCAGGTTCCCCCTGTGGTGTTCGCTGTTACCTCCAAGGGGTACCGGTGTCCCTGTTTAAGAGCCAAGGATCTGAGGGAATGGTCTCGTAATTCACTGACATAACTAGATCGAGAACCAATGGTGCAGAGGGTCACACCTGAACTCCCTGAAGATACAGTTTACACATCAGTATATCACATCATAATCATAGGACCCACCAGAAGTATCATTGTACTGGATCATCGACATTGCATGTACAAGAAAATCTGCAGGACTGCATAATTTACAGAATATCATAAATTAGAGCACAAACAGTGCAGAAGTTGGATCTTTTTCAATAAATTTGGGATACATATACAGGGTTCTAGCCAGGTTTTTTGCCAAACCGGGCGGACATCGATCAAGCTATCCCAATCAATGTCAAAGGCATCGACACATCGTGAAGCGATCGCCAATTTGGAGTGGGGTCAAGGAGCTTACCCTAGGGCCCCTTGTGGGGTCCAGAGGAAAAGCCCCTGGTGGGGGTCCAGGGGGTCCAGCTGTAAACTGCTTCAAATTCACCCTCATTTGCGAATAATTTCTACACATAAATAGATTTGTTTCAACTTTTCAAATTGAAAAA
>VJOZ01072805.1:1965-12797 GCA_009801055.1 Stichopus horrens
AAAGCCAAATAAGTGTTTTTAGTCAAATTAAATAATGTAAGGATATTGCTTACTCTCAAAAATGAAAATCCACAAACAATCCGTCCTGTGGCTGTTAAAGATGAAGGTTACATTTCCTTTCCCACATGCTGAGTGTGTGCTTGCATCAACAATAACAACCCAGCATGTAAACCAAAAAGTTTCTTGTACTCTCCACACCAACTGATAGTGGCAAGCACAGATCAAGGATTTTGAGAAAACCAGGGGCATACACACCATCTTTTTCAGTAGAGGGGGTGAGCGTACATGTCAGACTGCTAGCTCCAATTCCACTGGGGCTAACACATTCATGTTCCCCTTTCGGGCAGCTAACCAGACAATTCAGATATAAGGGGGGAAAATTGTTGGTCAAAAAATTGGTGGTCATCAAAAAAGGGAGGTTGTGCACCCACACCAAGGGTTGGTGCCTGAATGGCACTCCGATCAGATAGTCCTTTCAGCACACCTCCCTACCCCCCTTCTCATATTTGTTTTGTTTTACTCTGAGTAAGTTTGTGAACCCACGACTTGAATATTAGGGGCCATTCTAATGCTCTATACGTGGGCCTGAATCATCTCTGGGCCGGCATCTCTGATGTTCACATAGACTGATTGGCTGTTATTGTATCAAATCTCTCCAGCAAAAATTCAATTACATTTGTTTAGACATAATATCTTCAGTATTGTATTCAACTCGCTCAGTGGAAGCTGTGATTACTCCTTGATGTGCAAAAAAATAGAAGGTGCCAAATTTGCATTTTCCAAACTTTTTCCACATTAGTACAAATTCATTTGCTCACAGATAGTACAAATCAGGTAGAAAATGTACAAAATGGACAGTTTCATAATTATTGGATATCATACTTGAATAGTGATGCAATTATGAGCATCGCAATTTGGTAGTTCCCGTCATGTAATTTATCACAATTAAGTTTATTGACAAAGATCTACCTTCTGCACCATTTGTGCACTAGTTTATGATATTCTGCAAATTATGCAGTCCTACAGATTCTCTTCTACAAGCAGTGCAATATGTTGTTGATTCAATAAGATGATACTTCTGGTGATTCCTATCATTATGATATTGTATACATGATACTGATCTGGAAATGGTACCTTCAGGGTGTTCAGGTATGAGCCCCTGCACAATTGGTGCCCTAGTGTATGTATTACTTTATAGCTCGTAGAGTCTTAGTTTTACAAATAGCTTTACAGTTAGTAGGTTCTTACTTTTATAGGTGTTAGTTTTACAATTAGTATCTGGGTGTTAGATTTGCCTGTCATATATTTATAGCTGGTAGGGTCTTAGTTATATAGTTAGTAGGGTCTTAGTTTTATAGGTCTTAGTTTTATTGCTAGTAGGATCTTACTTTTATAGTTCGTAGGGTCTTAGTTATATGGTTGGTACGGTCTTAGTTATAAAGTAAGGGGCTTAGTTTTATAGGTCTTAGATCTTAGGTCTTTGTTTTATAGACACCCCAATTCAAGTGTAGTAACTTGCACTTGGGTGTAGTTCCACTTTCATCGTTGCAATTGCTCCTTCTGTTTGCAAAAAAGAAGGGACTTTTGACAGAAGGTTCACAGTGTTTGTTTGATTGGAATATCGAGTCGGGTATTTTAGATTTTTATGATAGTATTAAAGAAAATTAGGAATGACGTTTGCACATGTGAAGGGAATTCGAAGGTTTCTACATATAAATTGCAAACACAGTCATGTGGTTGTATTTGCTGAAGAATGAAGGGGAGGGTAAAGTTAGTGACACATTTTCATGGTGAAATTTATTCTTTAAATATTCCAGTGAAAATTAATGAAAGAATTTTTTACATGAATAAATTCTGCCGGTGAGATGACAGTTACAATGAATTTACTTCTGCCATTAACTGGTTAACCCCCCCTCTCCCCAGGTCTGATGCTCTCACCGTATGCTGTTTCTAGTTCAATCCCAAGTGGCTCCATAGGAAGCGGCAATAGCATTCTGTAGTCCACCTCTGAATGACCCAAATATGAAAGGCTATTAAAGCCACGTACTAAAGTCTTTTCCACAGTTCGACAAAGGGATATGCGATCACTTTTGTCTGCTCAGACACATGGCAATATTCCAGGTACATGTACCCAATAAGACTTGCCTGGGATGCACGACACACTATTTGGACATCCATTGGTCTTTGTCCCATTGATAACATTTGCGAGACCACCAGCAGAAAAGCGAGTAATTTGATCCAAGGTGACGACATTTAATGCCATAAAACTCAGCAGATTATATGTACAAATGACGGTATGACTAAGTTACCTCTCCCATCATCATTTAAAAACTCTTTTGTTCAGAGTGTATCACCTTTACCATGGTTTCGATCCAATTAAGAGTTGATTTTAATTCTGGTATGCATTTACTTCTTAAGATTTTCGAACACAGAAATAGTGTGCAATCATGATACAGTGGAGTTCATGCAGCACTGGCCTTACTCCGTACAACAGGGATTTAAAATGTGCCTTCATCCAGCCAGCGTTTTTGAATCTCCGCGAGGTTGGAGCTGTTGAAAAATCATTGATAAGTTTGCTGGCCGCGTGAAGGCTTTACCACTCTCTCCTGTATATGACGCATATGCAGACCGATTTGTGCGATCTTCAGTTTACGTGCATAATTTAAAGGTTCCCCCTTTCCCCTTGCATAGTGTCAATTGATCAGTCAAAATGCTTATTACAAAAGTTTCACCACTCACAAACGATGTCTGTTTGTGTCAATTGTTGTTTTTTTTTTCTTTTGTTATCGGAAAGCCAAGACTTTGCATAGACCAGAAATCCAAACCTCCTCATTGTGTCTTTCTGCCAGAGACAGTAAAATCCATAACATCCAATCAGAAACATAATTCTTTCTGAGAAACAAAGCAGAACACTGTTACATTTGATTGACCTAATTTTAAATGATGCCAAAAAAAAAATGACTTTACATTGTAATGTCCAGTATTTCTCTCACAACTAAAAAGTTTTGTTGGATAACCCTTAGGTAACAAACCTGTCACATTTGAAAGTCACATGCCAACAGGTGCGTAATGAGCCCCCAATCCTATATGTACCAGGAATGGTTGAAAATCAGAAAGAGGCCAAGCATTTAGGGGGGGAGACTATTTGATTGTCTACTAATATATGTGTGCAATTCTGTCCATCAATTCAAAAATTGAGCAATTATATGCAATGATTTTATGGTGACAGGAAACCGAAAGGTCTTATGTAGAGTCTGAAGGAATCATGAGTTTTCTAGTGGTCCCCCTTCCCCGTTCCGACCCCTTTTCTGAATGAGCATCCTCCAGTTAGTAACAAAGAAGTATACGTGTGACAAAAAATAGCAGATGTGGAGGTTTCTTACTAATCTTGGTGAGGAGTTATGTTCTTGTTAGTATTTCCACATGCAATGCTTTAAACGTTGCCATCACGCTGCCATTCTAAGAGCACCCTGTTCGTGAGCTGTTTATATGCGAGCTCTGAGCCTAACCAAGTTACACCAACCGAAAATCTGTTTGTTACAGTCATGGATACTTTCCCCAAAATGGGGCATAACCACATGCAAAAACACTTGATCTTTATTATCCATATAACACAATGTCCCATGTACTGAGTGTTCACACAGTCAAAGAGAGGGATTGTTTACTGTTCATCCTGATTGGTTGCTCTCCCTGAAGAAAGCATGAGCAAACATGATTATTTAGGGTGTGAACTAAATGAACCAAATCTTTATGGTTTCTTCACCTTTCTGAAGCAAATCTACCATAAAATCGAGAGTATGTTTAAGGAAGCCAGTGTAAACAAACTGTGGGGACCCTAGTTTCAAGTAGAAATTGGCAAGGAACTGCAGAGGGCGCAGTCTTAGTCAGCTTGATGCAAAGGAAGATTGCCATCCCTCATGACAGAAGGTACAGGAGACCAAACTGTTCACAAGACCAAAAAATTAAAAAGAGATTTGCAAGATCAAAATAAAAAAGGATAAAAAATCAAAGGATTTAGCAAGTAAAATGACAATGAAAGACAGTGAATCTTATATAAAAACATCACTTTAAATTTCGTTGTTTTTTGTTTGGATGTGCTGCAGGTTTTGTTTTCATGTTTATGTAATTCTATCCCCCACTTCTTTCACACCGAGAAATCCTCAATGATCTTTTTGGGCTCACCATGGAGCTTAGTAGCTCCATGGTCTTACAGACCTTATTCGGCCGCAATGACCTTCTTTCTCGCAGGCCGTAACGATTGATTCCTGGCATATCATCAGTCAGCCGGAGGAACATCACTTTACTGGCGGGGCCGAGTGATGGTCTCTTTCTGCACCATAGACGACCCCTTTAAACCATTGTATTTTTTCTTATTTTATGAGAGGTGTTGGTTGGGGGGCTAGGAATAATAATCAACCCCCAAGGCTAGAAGCTACTTTATACCTGTATTGTGTTATAGTTGAGCTTATAGCAGTTAGAGAGGTCTCTTGCCACTGAACATGCCACATAAAATATTAACTCTTTGGGTCGCTGTGATGGCCCAAGGTTGATCAAGAGGAGTAAATCATGAAAGAAAACATCCCTCTCCAAAGAATATTAATGTAGTCCTGCTTTTTCAAGATTTACCCTTGAGGAAATCTCAGCAAGGTCTCTAGAGACTAATTTCAAAGTTTTTTTCGTTCTTTCAGGCTCTATAATCCTTCTCCTAAAAGCGGTTGGCCTTGCAAATGTTTGGCAAATTCCCTATTGTTGATGCAAAACTGTTTGAAATTCCCCCTCGAAAAAGAGGCAAATTGTCTGCTATTTCAAGGACTTCACTCTGTTTAGGGAGAAAGGAAAGGAATGTGGCTTGAAGTTAGCTGTTTTTTTTTTTCACTTTCCTTCTTTCCCCTTATCATCAGTAGCTGTTAAATATTAAACTGTTTGGAGACTTTGAATAGTTTTGGTCCTGGAAACATTGGAAAAGGGTGAATGAATTACAAGACTGAAGGTTTTAAGGTCATGAGTGTGTTGCTGCAGATTAGGTTCTATTCTGGAATGTTTACAAGCATTCTAGAACCCAACCATGTGTAGTTTGTGTTTAGGTAGAGTTTATGTACTCCCATGTGTAGAGAAGGTCTTTAGTGTACAGTCAGTGGAACCAGCCTTTACTGTGTAGTCAAATTTCATTTCCTACCAACGCTTCTGCTAGCTAGTACTCGCAACTGCAGTGGAACTCAAATTGCATAAAATCACGTTTTGGAACAGGTAAAGTTTTTGGGAATGGCCAGTCGTTCTGGAAGGTTGTTATGCCAATAATCACAAGGATCATTTTTTGGAAGGGCTGATATCGTGAAGGGAATGTACCCTCGGGAGTAATGACCTTTAATGTGTGATGACTTTTTCGGTGGCTTCCAAAAAGTAACACTTCAGAATAATTACTGACCCTTTGGAAAAGTCCCCCTTATTTTTTACCTCCAAATAACAGCCTTTTATAAAATTGACCCTCGCTTCCATTTGAGACTAACAGCCCTTCTCAATTATAATAATCCTGCAGAGTGGTGAACCACAATCAAGTTTTCATTATTCCAGCCAGTTCATCCCACAATACTAGCTAACCTACAAAGTGGCATGTTGTGTTCCCTCTCAGCCTCAATATTCCTTCATTTGTGTCTTATTGCTTCAGTATCATACTCATGATCAGCCACACGTTGTTTTAAGCAGGGTACAGTTTATTATTCTATCCTTGTAGTTTGGTATTTCCAGCCTATTCCATCCATCATTCCTTTTACCTTTACGTGGACAAAAACATTTCATTGTGATGCTGAAGGAGAGGTGGAATATCTTCTTTAAGATATACCTTCCCCACCCTCTTATTCCCTGTTGCATCTCTCTTCCTCCCCTCCCCCCTCCAACAAAAAATGATCAATATTTATCCCAAAACAATTAGCAAATTGAATGTGTGATGATTTTTTTTTTATTTCAGATTAATATGTTCCACCAAAAATAGTACCCTGTCTCATCTCAGGTCACTCCTACATGTATATCCAGCAACACACTGCTACCATATCTGAATACACCCCCATTTTCTGTTTTAAAAGTTAAATCTGAATGTACTCAACCCGCTATGTGCAACATATGGACAGCTGCCTATAAGTCATATTAAAGGAGAGGAAAGAAATCCCTGCAGTGGTGAGAGACCCCTCCCCATTGGAAGAGACCCCTGCAGTAGAAAGACACCTCTCTCCATTGGAAGAGACCCCTGCAGTGTTGAGAGACCCCTCCCATTAGAAGAGACCCCTGCAGTGTTGAGAGACCCCTCCCATTAGTAGAGACCCCTGCAGTGGTAAGAGACCCTTCCCATTGGAAGAGACCTATTCAGTGGTGAGAGACCCCTCCCCATTGGAAGAGACCTATTCAGTGGTGAGAGACCCCTCCCCATTGAAAAAGACCCATGCAGTGGCGAATGACCAGTGCAGTGGGAAGTGACACCTGCAGTGGAAAGAGATCCCCCCAGCTATGTGAAGTCACTCCTGCAGTGGGGTTAACTGTTGCCTGTGATGGGATTTTAAGTCTCCTGCAAAATTGAAGGTCTACAAGATGGAAGAACCAAGTGACCTGCAAAGAACTAGATTGTCTCACTGGATATCATTAAATGTCTCCCTTGAATTATCTGCATTGTCCAATCAGAGGAAAGTTTATAAAATAACCGCAAGTGGTAGTGTTAAATTTTGTTTCAGAATTGACACATTATTGAAATGGTTTGTACAAGACCTAGCGGAGAGGTTTGTTCCAACATTTTTCATCATTTAGATTACCAGTAATTGCATTTTGATGATGAGGTTGCATTTTGATGATGAGGTAGGTATTGTGCAGACCAAAACATTCCGAAGAAATACTCCTTTTTAAAATAATATGATAATCAGTCAGGCCTCGAAGGGTGTTATTTATGACACTAAACAACCACACAGGTGTGGAGGAAGCCTATGGTTACATATTGCAACATACTGTCAGTTGATTGTAAAACCAGATCAACACTTTTCGATCAAATTTGGCATCTTCCTTTTTCTTCCCACGGTCCATTCATATGAGAAAACCTTAAATATGCCTTTGGATGAAAAATCCATCTTACTGCAACCCCCCCGGAGTCGAACTCCTGACCGGCCCAGATACTGAGCTTCACTGCTTCAATGGCCACCACCTTCATCCACTCGCCCACCCACCGCACCTATGCACAGACTCATCTTCTTCTTGATACTTAGTAAAATCTGTCAGGACAACCGCCTACTCAGGGTTATAAATAGATTTTGAAAGGGAATTGCTTAGTATAGCACACACACTCATGTGAGACTTGTAATAGAAATTCTATTTTTAGATGAAGGATAAAGGAAGATGCATAATGGAGAATGTACAAACTTACAGCCTTAAATAATGTTAAAGGGGCATCAAGATACTTTCAGCTTTCATTATCTTAACATGTACAGTATGGACGGCCATGTGGGACGCATTAGTCGACAGATGCATGCGTATTAGTTTGAAAATTTGAGTATCTGTGTGAATGCATTAACTTCCACCCGTTCATCGTGCTCGAGTTTATAGTGCACTTAGTTGGAGTGACGTGTATGGTAAGCCTACACTTTCTGATTCAACCATGAGTGGTGATTCAAATTGTCAGTCAAACAACAGTCAAGAATAATCCAGCCATCATGACATTCATTCCAACTGAGAATCTTTCTTAAATTACAAATCATTTTTTCCTTCCATCTTAACAGCATCATCATTTTCTGTTTTTTTTGTTTTTATACTCATGGAAACATTACTACTACTTGATCAGGCTTTTGAAGCAGGAGTACAGGTGTAGGCTATCGATATTTATAAAGTTATTGTTATATTGCTCCAGCTCTGTTTGTATTTTGCACCTTCTTAAACTCCATCTGTCTCAGGGGTGAAGCCTATTTGTGTGAGTGTGTGTGTGGTTAGGGGTGGGTTAAAAGTTTACTGAAGGGAAAGTTTACTTGTTGTCCCAGTTCTTCATGCACTGTTCTAGGGGAAGGGTGATTTGAGTTTTTTTTTTTTTTTTTNNTTTTTACACTAGATCCGTGTGCTGAAAATGTTTTAATTTTATCAATGGATAGCACTTCCAAATTGTGATATTAAAAAATACAACAAGACGTGCATGAGAAGATCACACTTTATGGTAGTAAATCTTGGTAACCTTCTCCCTACCTCCCAACTCATCCTGCCCCACCATCCATCCCTTTTTTGCCATTTTTGTCTTTGCTCTTTATCATTCAACCTCGCTCATCAAATGCCCAAAATGTACCCTGTGCTGGACATTCTACCCAGGTGCACTGTGACTTCCCTCCAACCCTCTTTGCTGCCTATGCCAAGTAATCAGTCTGTTCATATCTCACCAAATTTGGTTCTCTGTATCCTGACCCTTTAATCTCCATCCAGGGTATCTACAGGACAGGACTGCATATAACTGTTCATGATGTGTAGTCTAGGAGCAGACTTAAGTGGCCAGTTGTTTGTCAATCAAACATCCCCAAATTATCCCGATTGCTCTTGTTTGGTCAGTTTTGATATAAGAGGGGCTTTTTTTTTCAGACCTATACCTAAGAGCCTCCCACTGAGTTTGTTCAAAGAGATTACGAACGGTGTCCTCTTCAACCTTCTATGGAATTGCCATTCTCCTAACCAAGACTTCTCTCTTTGAGTTTGCACGATGACTCCATTGGAAATCCCCTTTCTCGGTGAACCTGCATTAATAAGGACAATGACAGAGCTGGCGAATTGCCCTTTACTCACATAACCCCAGTGAGATTTTGGAAGAGAATGTTATTTTCCTGATCAAGTGTGAATTATTGTGGAACAGACAGCCAGTGGGAGCTCCACTGGGAGGGTGTCACATTCATTTAACCCCCTATACATGGTGGGACAGTACATTAGGTATAGTAAAGTGGGAAGTAAAAGAACAAATGAAAGTGGAATAAATTCAGCAAGTAGAAACCATCAACAACAAGTGTGAGAGGGTTATACTGTAGCAGTGTCTCTGAACCAACAAAATTTGATGTAAATATAAATGCAACTGAAAGTGATTACATGCGTAGGCAAAAAGTAAAAACATCGAAATTTCATCTCCAAACTTTTGGTAAGGCTTTTAATTACACCATTCAGACAATCTGGGAAAATAAATAGGTTTCAGTTGGTTCATTTTGTCAAATGATTTCAAATTCCTAAACATAACAAAAAGTGTAGAATACGATAATATAGTGGTTGACAGTCTTCATTCAAATCAACGGTGTGCTTCTTTGAGCAAGTAGGTAACAACTCAGGGTCACTGACGCCGTGGGCAAGGTTCTGTTCAGTGTGTAGGTTATCCGTAAATACGGTATTTCTTTTCACCAAATACTACAATTCCCGATACCTACCAAGGAGCGACGACTTGAGTGGTAGGTTTTTGATACACTAGTGAGACCTGTGCTGTTGCGTATTCATTATGTAGGAGGCTATAGTAAGAACTGTAAATGTTAAGTATGTTTTCTGTTTTTTACTGTTTTATGCCAATCCCATTGCTTTTCGAAATAGTTACTGCCATTTTGCTTCATTGAAAGACATAGTCCGTTCGGTACAACCTCGCGTGTACATTTAAAAATAAAGAAAAAGTTAAGATCAAACATAGTGTTATCTTTTTGGTTTTTCAGTACACATGCAATCACTTTAGACAGAGCCTGACTATAAGCTATAATAAGCTACTATAGCCGCAGTTTGGGCTTGAAGGATATTACTCCAACCCACCAACCACTATGATCTAAAAAGCACTCAGCATTTTAAAGGAACTGACGATTCAAATGGTGTGCAACGTGTGGTTGATAATAACAGCAGCAGTACAGTGAAGGTAGCATAACGCAGTAATGGGCTTCTCAATTATGATGTCTCTGGCTGAGCAGTCAGTCATGATGGACATTCCCTGATGAGCAAATAGTTAGTCAGGAAAGGCCGTTGCTCTAAATAGCAATTTCAAAAGTGGAACTTCTATGAGAGGGCAGTGTTGAATTTAGGGCAAATTGTCAATCCCTTTCATAGTCAAGTACAATGTGTTCAAACAACCATGTCCAGTACTATCACTTTAACTGATAATTCTAGTAATTAGCTCCCTACCTACCACTTGACCCCTAAAACATTGTCATTGTTTACTTTGAATGGCAACTGGTACAGCATATTTTCATCTCCTGGTCCTCACCTTAAGTACTTTTTTGAAATTTCTCTGTTGTGGCCCAACAGCCCTTTACTGGCATTATACAAATTTTAAGGGGGGACTTTGTTTGTCAGTGGTTATAAAATTGCCCTCATTGCAGGTGTCATGCCACTGTCGCTTAACTTTTTCTCTAGTCAAGACTTTGTTGTACGGTGCCACTATTACACTCAAGAAGTTTTAAAAAAATCATTTTCAGCTAGAACTCATCAATGAACAAACCTGCAAGAACTGGGAGAGTGTTGGAATTTCTCGCTCATCTGCCGGATTGAGCAAACAACTTTCCAGCAAACCACAACATCAAACCAGAAAAGACACTGAAAGAAACTGCTGAAAGGTATTGCTGGTATCAAGCAGGAGAAGATTAAACACAATTTATGGAGGGATGATGTGAAAGAGAAGCGTCGGCTGGTAGACACAAGTTCAATCACCTGGCAGTCTCGTATATATATATACCATGCTACTGTGCATATAACGTCCCTTTGGTCTCAGACAAACCAAATTTGCATCATTATTGTCGTCAACAGGGTTTAATTACCAACTGAATATTTCCAGATTAATGTCATTCATTGTTATTGCAAATGTTTACTTTTTT
>VJOZ01072882.1:0-10364 GCA_009801055.1 Stichopus horrens
AGATTCCCCTGCCTGCGGCAAGGAATCAAAAAGTGATTGAGGGGTATATAGGTAATTGCACATGGAATTCTGCACCAACAGGCCAAGGATGCTTGAAGTCTGTATGAAATACGCCCTTGGACAGCGCTATGTGTTCGCTATGCGTTACCTTACATGGCCTACAGTAAGCTCATTACACTCCGTATCACAGCGCTTGCACAACTATATAACACAAATTTTTAACCCATTAGTTGATCCTCGTCAGGGTTGTGAACTCTCAGATTCACAAATAGTTACGTTTTCTTACCAAACTTTACACAAACAATCTCTGGCATCACATTTCACGTTCCTGCATAACCTTTTCACCAAAATATGATGAGAAAATGGATTAATTTTGACTCATAGTTTTCTAAATCTGAGTTATCTTGTAGCTAAGATGTACTTCTCTATCATTTAGTTGTAATGAAAATACTTTACAAATCATTTTCACTGATTTTGCAGCATTTTGTAGTTAAGCTTGTAAACAGTAAATAGGTTAAAAATTTGTGTTAGCGGCACAAAGGCTATGGTATGGAGTGTAACGTAGGGGACAGCCCTAATCAAGGGCTTAGTATGGAATGTGGCAATGGACCAGTGCAGGCAGTAAAGTAAATCTCTGTTAAAACTCAAGTCTAAGTTGTCTAACTATATGAAAAAACTGTATTTTCTAATCTAACTTTGGTATCTACAACAAAACATGGTGCTGTACAGTATATCCCTGGCAAGGTCGGCATCGTTTCAAAATTCCATAATGACGCAGAATGCACTAATGCATTGTTGCACTGATGAAATCATTATGGAGAATTTTAAGAATCTAACATATGGTGACTGATCAATATACATGTCTCAATATGCATGACTGCATACTAAAGACATATAGTTCAAATGCTTTCTTTCTTGAGATGTCAAGATGTGGTTTTCATAAATTGAAGGTTGTTGCCAAAATGGTCTCCACCAAATCTAATAAGTTTTTGTGGTCAATACAATAAGTCACTACACCCACTGTACAGTGCAAGCTCTCCATTTTGAGACAAACTTACAAGCTTTTCTCTATTTGATTCCTGTTGACCCAACAGAGTTGCCCTCAAATAAAAGCAATAGGAGATTGCATTCAGCGGGTTCACAAACATACTACATACACCATCTGTCCAAGCTTCTCACCTTGTGATATCATGTTTACAAAGTTTTCACAGTTTGACCCCTGTTGACCCCAAGTGACAGCTGATCTCCACAAAAAACCAATAGGGTTCTTGTACTCAATGTGGCACACTAAATACTACATTCTCAAATCTGTCGTTGAAGCTTCCCTTCTTGAGATACAGTGAATTTACAAGGTTTTCACAATCTTACCAATCTTGACCGCAAATGACCTTTGACCTCCACCAACAACAAGAACAACAGAGTTCTTGTACTTAATGTGGTCATTGTGGTAGATACCCAAACAAAATATGAAATCTGTTCAATCTTCCCTTTTTGAGATATCATTTTTACAAGGTTTTCTCAATTTGACTGTTAGCTCCAAATGACCTTTGAACTGCACCAAAACTCAATGTGGTACACCTACATAAAACAAATATGAGATTTGCCAAAGCTCCCCTCTTGAGATGCAATGTTTAGTTTTGACCCCTGTTGACCCCAAATGAACTTTGACCTCCAGCAAAAGCAATAGGATTCTTGTGTTCATTGTGATACATGTACAAGATTTGTCCAAGCATCCCTTCTTGTGATATCATTTCTACAAGGTGACCCCTATTGACCCCAAATAACTTCTACCAAAAACAAGCCTACAGTACTGTACAGTACATTGCACTTGAAGCTGAAGTTCCTTCTTGAGAGACAGTCATGTTTACAAGGTAGGCACCATGGACATACCCACACATACACACATACATGCCTGCATGATTACGAAGGTTACAATTATCATCAAAACCAAAAATATTTCTTGCAGGCTCCTAAATTTAGATCAATGTACTACTTACAATACAATATGGTTCATGAAAAACATGTATCACTAATATCTTGAGATTATGTAGCACTGGATATTAAAACTACATACAGTACAGTACAGCATGTTTACATACAACATATCAATCATGTAAAGTCCCAGAGTCAAATCAATTTGCTGATTCATTGTCAATATGAGGAGAATCAGGGTTCATTCATCTCATGTGCTGCACTGGTATTTGTTCATAAGTACTAATAATTGTGGTATCAAATGAAAGTCCCAACTATTGTGTGTGTACATCAATGAGACTTGTTCTTTCTTCTTACCAGTGTTGTGTTTGTAAATGAAATGTACCAAATCCTAGCATACTTTCTCCATCCCTGAATAGAATCTTCAGCACTTTCGGCACATAGAAAAGACACCAGAAAGACCCATAAATTTCAAGTTTTCATGACTTACTGTATCAGTCCTCACATTACAGTATCTTTGGGGAGAGGCAACAAACTCCTGATAAGTATGTACTGTAAGTGCAAATTAAACACATCATGACACAACATTCAACAAACATGCAGGTCAAACATGAATTTGCCAGAAATAGACTAAGAATACCAGTTGTAGATTTAGATTTTGAATGTCACACTGTGGGAAAAAGGACTACTGTAGGTAATGACTATGAGTGCCATGAATGCAGGGACAAATATGGGCACAGGTACAGTTACATACTTGGCCTGCAAGTACTGTGGCCAGCTGTCAGAACTGAAAATGACGTAACTTGCGATTAACTTCGTTTTCACTGCTGTGTACAGTTTATGTACCTCAAAACTTTTGTTTGCCTGGCAACAATGCTCAGTTGCAATCTGGTGGTTGGGCATTGTCCATGCAACAATAAAATAATTTACTAATTTATATATTTCACTGCTTACACATACAATTACAACTGAATACAACTGCATCTCAAAAGCAAACTTGTTTCTGAAAAGTGTAATATTCAAATTATGGAAAGATTACCAATGATGTGAATGACAACTCACCTGACTATTTTTCCTGCCTATTGATTTCTTTCCAGTGTTCTGTCTTTTTGTAGGAGTCATCCTGGAGAGGCCCACTGATGGCACGGCATTAGTCTTGAGCTTCTTCCTACCTTTGATTCCAATGAGCCTTGCCATCATGTTGTCCTGGAAACATTCTGGGAGAAAGTGGCTTTCACACACAACCCTACTACGATTATATATATATTTTCCAGGGTCATATTTTGATCCAATTGCATGAAGCCAAGCTTTGCAAAGGTCTGCATTCTGAGGGCTTTTGCTAGGGTCCGGAATTGCATAAAAGGAGAGCCTTTGTCCTTTTTGATCAACACAACCCCTACGGTGACCACAGCCAGACACTTGACACTGTGGCATCTTTAAACTTGGGTGTGGTATTTTTAAAAATACAAGCAACAAATTGTCAAACAAATTGTACTTGATCTATCACAGTCAATGCTACCATTAGGCTTGTGCATTGTGATTGCCATATAGCCTAGAAGTTAAATGCCGTGTGGTACTAGTTTCAAGAACTAACCTAATGACTAACAGTAACAGCAGTGTTTAATGTACGTAGGCTAACACCAAGCCTAACCTTTGTGCACTGTCCTGTGTTTCACAAACATGAAATTAGAGCTGATTGCTCTAATTTTTCCTTATGAAGCTACCTCCGTGGAGACTTTTCTCTTCATTTTGGTGCACTTTACTTGAATGTGCAAAGTATGAGAAATTTCTAAAAAACTGACCAAACACTTATTGCTGCTTTAAGAATTATACTCTCCATTCGACTTTCGAGGGTTCTTAGTTGTGGTGGTGACACAATCGTCTGCTAGAATGACGTCATACCCGCCCGTTTGAACCACTGATTACTCTGAAACCACAACATGAAATCACACATGTAACCGAAAATGACGCATATTTGAACGTATGAATTATGAAGCTAAGTTAGATGAACTGCATATATAAAATTTTACAAAGCATCCTCTCTGAAATATCCTTCAAAGCACAAATGTTTTGATACACTGAGTACTGTTCTTTAAACTTTATATTGGGGAATGTTTTGATATGCGGTCACTACAACTATGTACCGTACGGTACTGACCAGCAACACAACGCGACTGCACGTAGTACGGTAGTTTACCTGTTTACTTGAGATGCATTTACATCGCAAATGTTACAGTAACACCATCACAGATAACCAGGTGAACACAAACCCAGAGTTGGTGATACTGATGGAAGTGTTGCAGTAATAAGTAACATCGCAATTTTGAAGTGTGGAATGGATCCTTCTCTATGTCAACTGTCTCATTCCGATTGTCTCACCCCTCAGTCAAACATGATTTAGGCTAGTAGATTAGGCTAACCTACAGTAAATTAGGCTGAATTACAAGTACGAGTCAGGAGGCCTAACTTAGGACCTGAGAAGTTAGGTTAGGTTTGAACTTTCAATGATACTATAGTTGATACATTATGTATAACAATAGCTCGTAAATTCGCGGGTCCACCAGTGATGTGTCAGTTGATGGACCGCCGGCCTGGAGTAGGGCATAAGGGGAGGGGGTGTCCTTCTCCCCTTTTCAAAAATTTTTGAATTTTACTGAGAAGTGACTATGTAGGCAATTTGGTGGTACTTTTTTTAGCAAAGAAGGTTGGGGTGTTGCGACAACAAACGTAGCATGTGAAGGATGCACTGCAGCACGATCAGGGAATGTAGGCCTAAACCTACATGAAATAGGCCTAGTTGAGTTTGTGTGTAGAGTTGGAAGTGTGCGGTAAGTTTACAGTGCTTGATATTTGTGCGTGGCACTCCCATGACTGGAAAGATTTGAAATGCAGGTTTTTCAGAGTGCTGGGCAGGTCAGCTGGTTTGGGTGTTGAATTGTGGGTCAAACCCACGAACTGCAGGTCACTTGGGAGGTATGGTATAACTTAGGCTTAAAGTTGTAACCTTAGACTGTAACATCTGACACTTGCATAGAGTTGCAACACTGGAGCACAGTCACTGAGGCAAAAGCATGTGCAAGTAGGGCAGCATAATCATTGATTAAATCCTTTAGGTGCATTATTCTAGGTGCAATTATGCACATTAAAGCATATTTTTCTTTGAATGCCCTTATGCCCGAGTAGTCTAATTCACAAAAATACCCCAGCATATATACTTGCATAGTTCACAGGTCACTTTTTGAGTTCAAAAGATTGCATATACCATTAAGGAAACAACGTGCATGAAAGTATAGGAACATATGAATTGTTCACAAGGTGATGAGAAGCTAACTCCATCGTCCCCTCAAGTTTTCAAATGAACATGGTAAGAAAAACCATCAAAAAATGTCAGTGTGCATTGCATTCTATCTTCATCTGGGGAATTACAAGTTACTTCCCATCTTTGCTGCAAGAAAATTGGAGCTTCCATGCTACTTTTGTCCACTCTGCCATTCATGTGTTGCCTTTCTTGATGGCTGCATGTGTGCCCTAGGATTAGGGTTACCATACTTTTCTAAGCTGAAAGTTGGACAAACCTGGAGAAACTGACCTGGGGCATATAGAAATTTGGAAAGGCAGAGAATTTTTGCCCAATTTTTTTTTTCTTATTCAACAGGATTGCATTTCCAGAGTGTTCTAGACTGCATGTATCCAGCCTTGAAATTTTCATTTTATTTGTCTTCACAAAAACAAATCAAAGGTGCAGTGTAAAATGAGGACAAGATACTAGAACAGACAAAAAGTTACGTGGGCTGGTAACCTATAAAGGGAGGAAAGAAAAAGACAAACAGGGAGAAAAGCAAACAAAGACCAAAAAAAAAAGGAAAAAAGGAATAATACAAGTAATAATGGAAGGTGGTACCATTATTTACAATGGTAGTTGTTTAAGAGAATTTTGTCATGTATAGAGGTAGACCAAGTGATCTAGAAAAGATCATTTCTAGTACAAATGGATAAAGTCAAGGTCTGTCTAGGGTGAAAAATAGTTTGAAATACATTCGGTGGGATATTGTTTTCATATACTTTAAAACTTCTGGTAAAACTATACATTTTAAAGATATGAATTTGAATGGGAATGCATGTCTGCAGTTTCTCAAATAATGAGATAAACATTCTGAAAAAATATGGTAGTAATGTTAATTGCTCTTAACAAGAATATTAATGCTGTCGTACTGTAATTTCCAGCAAAGTTAATGCAGTGTAAGTTCTTGCTTTCTAATGATAACAGTTTTTTGAGAAATTTTCAACTACTCTACTAGGTTATAACCTTAGACAAAATCTGCTGCAATACTTTGCATGATTATCACATGCCTTCCCCTTGAGTCTGGACTCAAGTCCTAGCTGACTCGAGTCAGGGTTTACACCAGGACTCAAGGGGAATAGACTCACATTCGGACCGTTTGATCTCGTGACTTGGCTCAAATTTGGCAACGAGACGGGGAGCGTGACCACAAAAGCAATCATATTTACAGTGTCAGTATAAACTGACTGGGGAAAAGAGATTTGGGAAGATGATAATGAGGCCCCATTGTGCATATCTCCAGTAGCATGGTTGAGACCCCCCTCCCCTTTCTTGGAAACATTTTTATTTGACTGAATGCCCTCAGATACGATTTGGCACGACTAGAGTTTATTACTTTGAAGTTTATTTTTTTTCTCGTTCCCTTCAATTTTTTTTTGCTCCACCTTTTGGTGGGGCCTAATTTGCCCTCCCCCGTGAATTCGCCAGTGACGTTGATGCATCTCGTTTTGTGCATCTGTGAAATGGAAGATAACCTAGTCAGCTGTGAAGGGAATTCATTGAGTGGATCATACCCAGTCCCATAAGAAATTGGAGGTGTCATTCAGGAATGTGTCAGGGTCTAATGGTGGGGGGCACATTCTGCTGTCAGTAATTGGCGTGAAGAGCAATGGGAAACGTTCGGTCAATAATACCTTCCAGATCACCAGAAACAGCATTTCTAAGCCCATTTGTTGTGCTTACTTGAACCTCATGGTCACCCCCACTCCCTACAAATAAGCATACCAAAAATATGTTTTCAAATAATGTATTTCTTGGGGGGAGGACCAATATATGACTGGGGGGCACATGTCCTGCACCCCTGGCAGCACCACACTGTCGTCATGTGTAAAGTAAACTTAACATGCAGTAAGTAGTCCAGTTACCTCAGAGGAATAATATCTAAATGTTCTCACTGCTGGCAGGTACAGCAATCAAGAAGACTTCTCCAAAGAAGACACCACAGAATACATGTACTTTCCTCCGCATGTGGATGATGTCCACTTAGACTAAAGCAACATGTCGGAGGGATGCAGCCCAGAGGTTGATGTATCTATGAACGAGGAGGAACAGGTTCTAAAATCTGATGAAAGGTCAGTATGTGTTAGGTCATAAATACTTCAAATAATGAATAGGTCATAATAAGTGTTGTTGCTTGTATGAAATTTTCAAAAAAGATATCAGGAGCACCTTTCCCTCAATTGCCAAAACAATATCAGGGTATCATAGGAGTAAGTCAAGGGTAAGTTGGAACCAAAGCACACCTGGATAAATATGTGTCAAACTAAGTCACATTGTACAGCCTGTAGCCAAGTTAAACCTTAATTTTGACACAACAATTTATTTTCATACAAATCAAACTAGTTCATTAAAGTTTGATGCAATCTTACGAGTCTTGAGTTCTCCCCACATATCTGTTCCCCCACAGGAATCTGACCTGGTTACTGGTCTGCCCACCCTCCTAGGTATCATGACACTTTCACAGTGTAGAGGGATACTTAATGAATTAACCCAAATAGGGAAGTTACAGGAACAACTGCATATTATGTCGATGTTTCAGGTTTCCGTATTTCAATTTTATCCCTATATGTATGGTCTTTGTTTAATATCATTTTCTTCTCAGGGCTAACTGTGATGACAGGTTACAGAAAGGAGAAAAGAACTTGGCATCTTCACCAGGGCAAAATGGAAAAGGGGATGACCAAACTGACGTGGTGAAGGGTAGTACGACCATTGTACCACCAGCATATACCCCGCCATCTGGAGAAACATTTTACTTGCAACAACATCACCAGGAGAAGGCAAGTTTCCATGGGAGTGTCTCTGAACTGGCTGATGATACAGTTTCCACAGAACACAGTCAGCAACCTCTAGCCTCATCAACAGTGCAGAAACAATCAAGTTGTGAACCCCATACCCCATTACAGGGAGAAAGAAATTCCACAACTAGTTCAGCTGGCAGTGAACAACCGCAGGGCCTCCCGTTTCTGTCACCAAATCGTTCTGTAGCTGTTGACTCAACAGCAAGGCCCATTGCTCTTGGAGTAAATCCAATAACATACGTTCCTGGATTTGCTGCTCCAAATATATTAACAGGGTTACAAGTCTCTGCCTCGTCACCTCCTCTCGGTATTAATAATTTCCAGGTATTTTCTGCTGGGTCACTGAGAATCGTCTTACCTACAACTCAACCAGTTCAATTGACTGCTGACACTCCAAACAGATTCATATTGACGGTTCCCTCTGCTCGGGATAAATTTGGACCGGTATCGGCTTCTCAGAAAGCACCTACGTTTGCTTACAGTGCGCAACCAGGAATTGCTGTCCAGAGTCCCTCGGCACAAAATGGGTGAGATTTTGCAGCCGTTTACATGCAGACAATTGTAAACACAAGAAGAATTGTACACTCAAGAATGTCATATTTGGTGTATAGCTGTACCACACCGCATACAACAATCAAGTTGTTTGGGAATCAAAGGTTGTTTAGGGGCAACAGGGTCAAATTGTGAAAACCTTGTAAAGATGATATCTCAGGAAGGGAAGTTTGGACAAATTTCATGTTCACAGCTCAAGCAGGTGAACCACATTGCAATGAACTTATTGTTTTTCATGTGGTCCAAAGTTTATTTTGGATCAACAGGGGTCAGTTTGTAAAAACCTTTTATACATGGTATCTCAAGAAGGGAAGGTTTGACATAAATTTTGGTATGTAGGTGTACCACCATTAATACAAGAACCCTATTGTGTTTTGGTGGGGGTCAAAGTTCATTTTTTCTCAGCTGGAGTCAAACTATGAAATCTTGCAAACATGATTTCCTCAGACAGGAAACTTGGACATGTATATATTTGGTATGTAGTAGTCGTAACACATTGAGTACAAGAACCCAGTTGCTGTTGGTGGAAGTCAAAGGTCATTTCAGGTCAACAGGGGTCAAATTGTGAAAATCTTGTAAACATGGTATTTCAAGAAGGGAAGCTTATACAGATCTTGTTTTTGGAATGAAGAGGTACCTTATTGAGTACAAATAGCCTATTGTTTTTTACGGAGGTCCAAGGTCATTTGAGGTCAACAAGGGTTCAAGTCGAGGCAACCTTGTATACATGATATCTCAAGAAGGGAAGCTTGCACAGATTTGATATTCGGCATGTAGTGATGCTTTTGGATATCTCTGTGGTATGCAGTCGTGTATGTTCTAATGGATACCTACAGTCATCTTAGGTCAGCAGATGTCATTGTACGTCTTAATTTGTGATACGATAAATTACTGTAATACTACAATAACNNGAAACCACAGTGCATTTGTGCACTACGGTTGTATAGGTACTGTAGTGATACAGGTCATTTGAAACCACCAAAATGTGTAACACTTAGGTGGACAAAGGCCATGTGTCACTGTTTGAGTGAACAGACATTTCAGCAAAATGTTGCTAATTATTTAGCGAGATGATTTCTTGTTTTATTTAAAAGGCGGTCGCTTCCTTTTGTATCGGGAGGGACTCATTTTTAGAGTGTGGCTGCTATTTCGGGGGGGGGGGGTAATTTCACTCAGAGATGGGCTGCCCTAAACACTCCTGTGGAGAGCAGTTCAGCATGCTAGAAATATGCATGACTGCTCAGCTGTTTTGATATCATGGGTGTCATGGTCGGCACCAATAGACTAACAATTAAGAATTAACTGATGTGGAACAAGGTTTAGGTCTCCATGTTGAAAATATTTCCCTCTTTTTTTCTCTCAGATCTGCCAATCTGAAGAGAAATCTTGAGACATCAGCTGTATCACTGAGCAACAAAGAGTCTGAACGTCAAACCAAAGAACCTTCACCCCGAGAAAATGGTGTCAAGGCGATGAAGGTCGTGCAGGGTAACCCCACACAGCCGTCCCCCCAGCCACAACCTGCATGCCAGATAGCGATGAACAACGTGGTGCAAAACTCTGCAAAGTAAGAACTTTGATGGCACTATCAGGTTTTACGCTCGAGTGATAGGTTCACATATTTTGAGAGATTTTACAAGAATAAGTTCTTGCAAGAAAGTAAATAGCAGTATGATAACTAAACTAAACAATCTTAGGTTTGTTTGCTGTTGTTATTTTTGTGTCTTTTTTTGTTGTTG
>VJOZ01072902.1:5679-17566 GCA_009801055.1 Stichopus horrens
TAGAAATTAATTCTAGCACAGCGCCCTCTAATGTATAGCCTGCCCTTGTTCGTCTTTTGCTCAGGTTTAAAGAAGTCTTCTCATTTATACAAAAGAACCTGCTGCAACACGTGGAATCAAAACAGGAGGGTAAACATGTTACCACTTTTTCTTCAGCGATATTTCCTACAACAGCCAATCCAGAGAGGACAAGAAGCTCCTACCGCCACTCTATGAACATCTCAACATCTACAATAATGATTTTATCTGACGGTGGTGAAGTCTGAAAACCGATTATACCACAAAAAAGTGACCAAATTTCGGGAGAGAGCAAAGGTACTGTAGGTCTCGCATCATGGGAATGTAACCATGAATGACATCCCATCCCTACATCCCAAACAACCGTGTAAATTCTAAACGATGATATTGTGACACAAAAGAAAAAAAATTTCACATTTATCAAAACCCAATTGAAAGTTACCTTAAAGCAGCCATTGCTTTCCTCCCTTTTTCTTGTGTGTTTTCCCTTTCTTTTTGCACAACAAGGAAATAGCAGAATGCTCTTTTGTCTCCATTTGCCTACAAATCGAATATAAAGCGAAGTCATAATTTCAGTTATAACAGTAAACTATGAAATCATGTCACCCAGTGTTCTTGCAGTAGGAGAGATCAAACATAAACAGAGGTTATTTCTAATCAAATCGTTTTTACAGTTATTATCAATTTCATATTTATGATTAATTGTGCATGTTGAATACATCTGCAAACAGCCGACTCTGCTATCCAAACACCCAATGGATTTTTTCAAATCCACTGTCTTACACATTTGGCACCCTGCCGTTCTTCTATGTGACCTGTGATGGACGACAGAAAAACACTGAAGTGTAACATATCAACCATGAATTTTGAATCTTCTATGACTACTTGAAAGCTATATGCCAGAATGAGAAAATTTTTTCTGATCATGTCCCCCTCCTACATTTTCTTTTTTTTTCTGATAATTTCCCTCTGACCTCTCTTTCCCCCCTTCCACATATCCTACCATCCTTGTGAATGTCTACGCAGTGTACATGACGTGCTGCAGATGCAAAGCTCGTCTGTAGATCATCCAGAGATGTAAAACTCAGATAGATATTTCTTAATGAAGTGGAATTCATTGCAAGTACTGTGGATGTGTTACGCTATTGAGATTTTCCCTAACAGCTTCATACAAAAGCCAGAATATGAGTTGAAAAGTGATCAGTGAAAGTCCATTAAACATATTATAGCCCCTACAGGAAAAAAAAAAAATTTGTGTAAGCCCAATTTTTGCAGTCATGAATATTTGTATCCACTCCCATTGGTCCATTTGATTCCAACCATGGCGAGCGGCTGCTATTCTTTCTTGGAGAGTCTGAAATTTGTAGGACCATCCAACAGACATGTCACGACAATTTTTGTATTCAAATATCTGGAAAATGAGTGCATACAGTAGTTCTCTTTCAGATTATTGTGACAGGTGATCGTTTCCCCGGCCCTTTCTACTCTGAAACACTGACGAAGAACGAAGGTAGATGACCAGGTGAATACCAGTACAACTCATATTCCAGCTTTAAATAAAGTTCATTGATGCAGATCCCAATTTCAAATTTCAGGTAAGGATCGACAACAACAAATTTAACTTTATGGAAAAAGATCTAAGGATGCTATTCTCACACCTTCATACTTCTGTGTACTTCAACTTACATCTTTATACAAATAACGTCATCATACTTTAAGTACCAAACGACACGATAAATTAGGCCACTGTGAGGGTGAGAGGTAATGACCCCTGTCAGGAAGGCCAATGGTTATCATGTTTTCGTTTGGTCATAGCCAGTGGCTGATTCTGATTGAATTGCAAGCACTATGCTCTACCAAACCAATGCCTCTTCACAATTCCAAACAACTGCCAAGTTTTTGGAAACCCACACTTTGCTTTGGGACAATGAGGTGAGAAATGTTTGAAACGTCTGAATAAAGATGATCTGACATCCAGCTGTTGGACAGTTACGGTCAGTCAAGGAGGCCACCGCCAAAGGAGCCTTCTGTCTTTGTTGGACCACCCAGTGGAGATGAGGGCGATCTGATTGGGAACATGAGGACTTTCGCCAGCATGAAGGAGAGGTCTGGTAGGCCATCCAGGACCTGATTGGCTTCATCGCTGAGGCCAGATTCCCTCTTCGTGGGCTGCTGCACCATTGAAATGGAGGAACTCTTCAGGATTTCATCCAACGGTTTGAAGGCCGACTTCGAGGGAGCCATGGCTGGGGATGGGTCTGACGGCGCCTCCAAGTCGAGGATGTCTCGGTCAATGCTCGGAGCTGTGGAGATGAGATTAATGCCAAAAAATTAATGAATCGTGGCGATTCAAAAGTCCCACTGTAATTTTATTTGCAAGCAAAGAAAAATACCTCCATCATTTTTCAAAATCTGGGTTTTCACCGCGTTGGCAAAAATACCCTTTGCCCTTCCATTTTGTGCAAGCTATATTAATATTAAAATAAAATGAAAATAAATTAAATAGGAATGCAAGCCATTAGCAAATTTGATGAGATAAGTTTGTTTCAGTTAGGCATAAAATGCACAACTGGACTACTACACACCACTGTCAGTAATCCACTTTGCAAATTTTGTACGAAGGCTGTTACTCTTGGAGTCACCATACTCTTTAGTTAGCATAAAAAGTTCAAAAGAAAACAAAAACTTAAATGGTAAATGATAGCGTATGGACAGTAATGTTTAAAATATTGAAATAATACCACTGTTTCCCATGTTTCTTTGCTTGTCGATGCAGCTCTACGAAGAAAAAATTCAATCACTCATGAGCGAAAAACCTATTGGCTAAAAGCTACGTGATGGCAACGAGAAATGCTGCCAACATCTTAAATCCAGAAGTATTACAACAGCGATGTCATAAATGGAATCTCAACAATGCACCCCCTGAAAGATGGGGAATAAGTCAGTGATAGAGAGAAGTCTGGGTTGAGAGATATTGTCAAGTTACTGCCGTCAATTCCCTCCAATGAGGCTGGTGCTGTACAATAATGTTTCCTCACTCCTGCACTAATTTGAATTGACATGTCATCTAGAATGAAAGGGATCAACCCTACAGAAACAAAATGACAGATTCGAGTGAAAAAGAAATGAAGGCATTAACCAAAGGAGACAATAAGGAAGTATAAAAAAAGACGATCACACAGAACCATCAAATATTGGTATACGAGATGATAAGAAGATAATAAAAAATTGTGAAAATGGATGAAAATAATGGAACTTAGGTTTCATGTAAAATAAAAAAAATCTGATAAAATAAGGTTGGCTAAAAGATGACAAAAACTGTTCCCCCAAGGAAAATATACCTGTAAAACAGTTACAGCCACCACCACTTTCATAAATTTTCCACTGGCAGGAATAAAAGCTACTACAGTCTGATCAATCACAGACGGTTCAATTACAGACTAATCATTCAAGATGCTAGGAATAATCAATATAGCAGTCTAACCACCATCAGTACTGATATCATCACTCACACTGTTAATCACTGACACATACTGACACATCAGCAATGTTGATCAACCAGATACCAACACTCACAGATTGGTAGGCAATCATCAATGGCACTGGAATAATCAGTAACAGACTGTTGTATCTCATACTGATAATCATTGACTTACACTGATCACCAGCAGTGCTGATCGATCAGACAATACCAATCACAAATTGGTGGGCAATCATCAATAGCAATGGATTCATCAGTAGCAGACTGTTTAATGTCACACTGATAATCATTGACACACACACCGATCACCAGCAGTGTTGGTCGATCAGATACCAACAATCACAGATTGATGGGCAATCATCAATGACACTAGAAGAATCAGTACAGATTGCTCAATCTGACACTGATTACCATTAACACACTGGTCACCAGCAGTGTCGATCGATCGGGTACCAACACTCACAGATTGCTGGACAGTCATGAATGACACTTTAATAATCAGTGACAGACTGTTGATTTCACAACAATCACTGGCAGAGGATTGATATATTGATGAATCTGATACTATCACTCACATACTGATGGAATCATGTCTGTAGATATATACTGTAGCTAACTGTGTTTCTGTAACATTCGGTGGTTTTGATGGTTTATGTAACCATATTATTGTTCAGACTGACTGATGGCATAGCGGTGATTGATTGAAGACTGTTTGATCTTTGAACGATCAATAACACGTTGAATTACTGACAGATCAATCACATATGCACATCATCCTCTCATATTTGACAATTACAAATTTTTGACAGGCGACTTTTTTTTTTCTTTTTTTTTTTAATTTTTGTTTTTATGTACGTACTAAGAGGAATCATGAGAGACAAATCAACTAATATTACTATGCTTACAACACACAACTGAGCAGCACATTTGACTGTCAGGAATGTACTTAATAGTTGACGCAAACGAAGAACCACACAGAGGAGAACACACACATGTATGTAAAGTGTAAGAAAAAACTCACATATCCTTAACTTTGGGCAAGATCTAATTTTATATTGACGTAAATAATCTAATTTTGTATTGATCTCATTAATCTCATATTGTATTGATCATTGACGTAAAAGTGAGTTAAACAGTGATCATACGACTCTGCGCCAGCAACGAAACAGACCACCTACTTCAAGTTTTGTACAAAAGATGCATGAAATTTGCATCTAAATTGCTCTTTCGTTTCAAATTTACAACACTGCCAATTACAAGTTGCAAACATGTTTTGAAAAAAAAAATATTTAACAAGAACCAAAGAAAGTAAGAGCAACTCCATCAAAATACGATTGAAAAACAAAAGTGAATGAAAACTTAAGCAAAGACCCCAGCTACCCAAACACTTTAAGGGTTTGGTATTTGCAAGGAGAGTTGCAAAGAGAGTATTGACATACCTAAAGAAACGAGACAACCTCCCTTTAAATGAAACCAAAGAGAAAGAAAAACAATACAACGATTTCGTTTTTTCTTATGCAAATGTGAAACCTGGTGTTTTGGGAATTTATCACCAAGTTTCTCTACATTCCTTTCACATTTTGACCAGAGTTACAAAGTCTGATACTGTATTAACCTGTTTGCTGATGAATTTTAAAGGCAACTTTTCATGTGTTCTCTCAATATGAATAGGTAGGTTCTGTGAGTTCCAAGTGAATGCTTGGAGACTTTGCAGTCTTGCAGAAATTTGGACAACTTTAACTAGAAATTTTTCACTATGTTCGATATCTTGATGAAAAATGTAAACATTGACAAAAATTTTAGAAAAAAAGACTTTGTTTTCTGAAAAAAATATAGAAATGAGTCATTTCACCCTTGCTTTAAGGAACTACTCCAAGAGGTGGCAGCGGAATTCCCTTGGGTATACAGTGAATTGGATTTTAACACAAGATGCTTGTATTAAAAATAGAAGTACTGTTAGCAGTTTTCAAAACACCAGGGCTATGGCGTATGATGGGATATATATATAAAATCGACACATGCAAAGATGGTGAATCTTGATGGAAAACCATGCAAATGGGTATTCAAAATAAAGCACTTGTAAAAAATATGCCAAACTGGCACCCAAGTACAGCAAGCTGTGGCCCTCAATCTTTTCCATGATTACGGAATTATCGGCCTGCCATGATTCAATGAAACAAGGGCTCAGGCAACGCTTCTTTCAAACAGTGTTGAAATTTTAATAGTGGTCATTTCAGCTTGTGGTCCAAGGAACAACTTATTAGTGGAATAAGGGTGTCCACTTCAAAATTTAGCTTTTCTGCTAAAGAAAAAGTCATAACTTTAATATTTGTAGGGTGCTGTACCACTGAACACACTGGCAATGTGCTTTCAGCAAATTTGTCATCACAGTTCATGACATTGTTACAGAAATTTGAGCACTGACCAAATTAGTCTACCGGAGGGAGGACGACGACATTGCCACAGAATTTGTTGTCCTGTAGGGACTACGGCATCTACGATGTCAGGACCACTAAGTTTCATTATTGCTTCATATACGTGAACACCAGATGTGTAACCAGGGAGACACCGCTCCCTGGTGTGACCCTCTATTGAGAGAGCTCTGCATTAAGTGATGTGTCAATGGGGTACAGCACTTAGAGCGACAGATTATATGTAGCATGTCAACTGGAGTGGCCAATCGAAGGAAACTTTAAGAGTGAACAGAAGCATGCGTACTGTGCTTTTGGTGCCAATGTGGCTCAAACTGGGGTAAAGGTGTATGAAAAATATTTAAAACTGTCACCATGAAACTGAAGATTACCAATAATACGTTCGGTCACTTTTTCCAGTCTCATCGTGACTCTACCTGTTTTGATTTTCACTTGATACAATGATGATGGCAATATGCATTTCAACATTTACCTCTCGGGAAATAAACATGTGTATGCAGGAGCAACAGGTGAACACATCAATTAAAAATGGGGGGGGAAGGAAATGGCAAGACAAAAGGTTTGTTAACTGTGAAATACAACAGAAAGACAGATATGCTAACAGAGATGGTGACCAAAAGTTGGGTATAAATCTTCTAAAACATGATGCTGTCATGGAGCCACATTATTTTAAAAGTAAGTGCTGGACTCTTTTATGCTGCACAAGTGTGAGGTCAGCTTCCACTCAAAGCTGAACATATCAATTTTCACCAGATGTCCATCTCTGCCCAGGCTCCAGTGCCATCAATTGGATAGCTAAGCTTCCAAAATACTTGTATCAGCTAGGGTTTTCTTGAATAAGTTTTGAGACTGGCAAAATTTGGTTGAATCATTAGATTTTTGATAAGCAAATGGTTGGAGTAAAGCATCTGCGGGGAAGTCTCATTCCCAGTGTAAACAAACTGTACTGTAATACAGTGTCACAATATTGGGACCAAAACAGTAACGGGCAGTAAATTGCAGTCCCCAGGGTGGTCCGAGGCCAAGGTCAACCTTGAACAGACACTTGTAACACCCATATGCACGGAGGCCTTGAGGCTTCCTACTGTAGGCTGCCCGAGGTCTGACAAGTCCAGAACGGACTGCCCCCGACTGCAACCCTGGTGATGGGTCAAGTGATACCTTAGTCTCTATTCAGGACTTGGAATTAATACCCATCAATGAAAATTCTGGGTTGAATTTATCCACCTTTTGCCATGCCACCATCAAAATTTGCAGGAGCAAAAACCAGTGTAAGGAGTAGGAAAAAGAAAAAATGTACAAAAAAGCCACATCCACCTTCATATGAAAAACAAATAGCAACGACATAAGGAAACAAAAACTAAGACTCATAGAAGTGCCGCTATCAATCATTCAACAGTAACAAAATGTTATCAATGAATGAAACTCGCAAAAATGGAAAAAATGCAGAAAAGGAGAAAAGCAAAATTTTTTTCCACTGATAAAATCTGTCCCGCAGTACCTCCCTTCATTAAAGATGGTCTATACCACACTTGAGAAGCCTAAAATAATGATGACTGTACCTAAAACAATGTAAAGCCAGTGTTCAAGAACACATTTGGCTGTTCTAAATGTTGAACATCCATACCAAACATGCCATTACTGTACTTGACTTTCATGAAACCAAAACTTAAAAAAAAAAAAATCTTCCAATGTTAACCTTAATAGAATAGCAAACGGAGATGCTGACATGTTTTGCATTTAAAACTAGATGGTTTAACAAAGATTTGCAGATTATCAAAAACAGGTCGAGGCCACATGATCGATCGTTTTTCTCTTTCTTTCATTTGTCTCTGATTGCTCTTGGCAGAATTAAGAAGAGGCAGAGTTGATACAACTTGAGAGCTCTGACATGAAACAGTTGAGATGCTATCACTGCACTGTATATCTGCGTATCGTGCCGAGAGAGAAAATTTCTGGGCCTCGGGTTGTTTACCGGATTTCTGTTTTGCTTATACCTCCGGAGAGATGGCTTTTGTGAGGGTGTTTATTCATATGTGGAATTACAGACAAAGATCAAGCCAGTGGGAACTGCAGCCGACTTTTACTGTAGTTCAAGGGCCTTGCTTTTCATATCAGTATTGACACAACACAGCGTATAAAATAATACATAAGATGTGAAAACATGCATGGTGTCAGAAGAAAAAACCATCACAAATTTGTTTACTTCTTTTCCTAAATAAGACTTACAGTACTACAGTGAGAACCACAAGTTAGATTATTGCAAACATAAAAAATACAAGTCACAGTATAACAATTAAAGAAAGCTCATATGTCATCTTTTTAACCTTAAACCTTCCATGATGGTTTCTGTGCTATGTGCAGTAAACAGTATCACTACATGCAGACAGGAAAGCAAAGCATTTGAGAAAACTGTAGTTTCAGTTTGTTAAGTGTAAAAGGCTGAGGGATTTTGGGCCATCAGTGCATCCCCATGTATGGCAACAGAGATATTTCTTTTGCCAATGTCGACATAACAGCTTAACGACGATGATCGGTGACCATGTTTGGTCGCTGGATTCTTTTGAAATACCCAAACTTTGCAAAAAAAATTGCCAAAGTCTGAAAAGGATACAGTTCTGTAGATAAAGTTATGAGATGTGCATGATCAATTGGGAACGAAGACCGATGTCAAAGATGACCCAGCAAGTTTTAAACATCTTTAAAAACAAAAATTAGTGACTCACATGTGATCAGTGTCAATGCTTTCAATGCAATGAATGACGAGTGCATTGCACCGCCACCATTTTTAACAACCATGAGACCATGTATAACTGATTTAATGCTCTGCTTCTCATTCTGTCATGTCTTTCCAATTGTCTACACAGAACTATCATGACAAAAACAATTTTGTTATTACCATTACACAGAATTTATTGATATCCCACAGAGGGGGCAGAAACTCTCGTACGTTGAAAAGCGATAACTCAACCATGCCAGGTACTTTCTCCTTCTTCAGGCCACAAATTGTGTATAGACTACTTATACAATGTCCGATGACTGATCTCTTTTCACCTAATAGCTGCTTGATCCGGCAATGCACGCAAAGCAGATCACAAATGCGACGTGGCTCCTGCAGTAATTGGTGGCAATGTCTGTGTCACGTGATTCGAGACGAATTACTGTAGATCTCAAAATCAAGCTTTGTCCTAAGCTCACGACTGGCATTGACCTGGTGATTAATTTTTACCACGGCCTTGCCCTTTCAAGGCATCACTTCATCTCCATTCAGATTTCAAGTACAGTACAAGTGCACGATAAGTCCACTCACTCTTCACTCAGCATCATACGATATGAGAGACAGAAGCTACTCAGTTTTGAAACTAATCTTTCAGTGAGTGAAATCAGGGTTAAGGTCATGATTTTAATTGAAAAAATCATCAACAAAATGACTTATGTAACTAAAATCAATTTTGTTTGATATAGAAAATTGATTTAGGTCATGATTTAAAAAAGAAAGTAGAACACCACCAACCCTGCTCTCTTTGATTGAACCAGAGTGGGACTTGGATGTGAACCGAGGGAATGGGACCACTGCAAGTTGGAAGAGGAGTTGAAACAAGTAGTGTCTGCACCCTCGCCACACTGGAGACACGGACATCCCTTCTCTGATTTGTTCATTTAATGTGTGAATGGACCAAACTGTGTTTAAGTTTTTCAAATGCCAGTTTCATGCACAACGAAATGATAATTATACTGTAAAGCACTCATGGACAAAAGAAACAAAAAGGTGACTCAACTAAAAAGAGAAGATGATGTTGAAAACAACATACACTTAAAAAGATGCATCAAAAGAGAAACAAGTTACAATTAAGGGAGACGACAAGTTAACCACAAACATGTGTTAGATTTACTAAAATGACTATTTGGGGATAAATAACAAGTCAACAACGTGCTTGTTAAGAGCTTTTCTATAATTTCATGGAACAGTATTTTACTTTATTTTGTTAGTGCATTTCTCTTGAATAAAGCAAACATCCTTTGACTTTAATTAGCAGCAGCAGAGTATCAGCAAAAACGTTCAAGTTCAATTACAGCTTCTCCGCAACAAACATGCTTGTTTTTAATTTGATCAAATATAGCCCTTTGAGGATGCAATCGAAAAAGACAGAACTCAAAATTGGTGGACAAAAAGGAAGCAAAGAAATGGAAAAGGAAAAAGGTCGTGCAAACCGAAAATGGGGAACAAACAAAAAACCAAGATGCGACAGCAATCTCGAACTACTGTACACGGTTGACGTCATCACTGCCGGGTCATGCGGCAAACATTTACCTGTTTTCGATTTAGTTTTGGAGCTGGGGGTGGAACTTTTTGTTTCTGTTGCAAAGAAGTCCAAGTTAAGCTTGTTGGCTGTAAAGGATGATCATGAAGTTGGTTAAGATTTTGACGAAGAGTATAGACTTCGTTTCAATCGACTGCGACCACACGAGATATTGATCACACGAATTTCTTGCATGGACCTTCAATGGGCTTACGGTACGTAAACGAACGAATAAGATTCAAAAACAGATCGTTGCAAACTGACGAGACGACACAGCAGGCTTAGATGGCATCAAAAATTCATTTAAACAAATGTGCATTTCAACATATACCTGCCATCGAATAAAAAAAAAGATGTGCAAATAACGTTCAGTGGTATCGGTCGAGGCAAATCACGAAAGAGGAGACGTTCCAATCGCCATGGCAACATTGACATCACAATGCAACTTTAATTGCAGGTCTTATCCTGTGTATATGACTGGCTAATTTAAAAAATATTTACTACTGCTTAAGTCTCAGACTACCTCAGGAAATGAAAGGCTTAAACAACAATGACCACTTGACTCAGATGATTGACTTTCACCTACACACGATTTTCAAAAAATCAACAAAACTGGGTTTGTATCATCGAAGCACAGTAGCTTCAAATGACTTTCAATCAGCCCTATCTTGAACCATCCACTTCTTCTAACCTCTCCTTCATTCCTTCCCCCTTATATTTCCTCCTCTCCTTCCATCTCACATCTCTTTATAGGGGTCACATGCTCCTGCTACCTTTCGATATCATACTTGAAGTTCCAGGTGACCAATGCCAATGCTACAGTAATGTTACTTCCCCTATGTTTGCATGTACTGGGTCTTTTTCAAGACAGGTAAACTTACTCTACTTTAATATCCTTCAGAATTCATGCTGCTCATAGCAACTGTTACAGAAAACAAATACTGAAACATATTTAAACAGAAACTTTACCCATCTATCTGTGTGCTTCATTTTATTACATGTTTTCCACACACGCACAAAACGAAAAACCAGAAAGATCGCAACTGCATGGACTTCATCGCTATGACGCTGAAGTTCATGTTTTCGACTTGCAACCGACCTTGCTTAACATGGTAAAATGACAAAAATCCCTTTCATACCTGTAATGGCATATTTACTATTGACAAACAAAACAAAATCGATTAGTTCTGCCCTGCTAACGACGGAGACGACATAAACAGAGGGGGTCTGGCTGCATCACAGGTGGGGTCTAGTCTTAATGATGGGGTGGGAGGGAGGAAATTTGCAACTTTGTGACCCTCATGTCAGACCTGGCCATTAAACACAGTTCATACACAGTAAATACACCTAAAGTTGAGAAACCCTTGGAAGTCAGTAGGAAAGGAACAGGTGGACAAAATCGCCTCCAGTACGGAATCAATAAACAAATGTGGTACGTACTACCTCATGTCCATCACCTCAAGAATCCCAGAACAAACTTTCCAGACAGACAAAATGAAAACATGTGTGAAGGACGGGTACTCTTCATTTTGATCATCCACTAGGAAGTTGTGTCTTAAAGGTCTCGTGATGTAGAGCTATTAGGAAACGGCTGGCTTCATTCAGTAGTTACAGAATGAAACCTTAAATGACAATCCGTTGGAATTTCTTTCATA
>VJOZ01072973.1:0-10615 GCA_009801055.1 Stichopus horrens
GGGGGGAGGGGGTCTGGATTACAGGGATCTTATGGGGCTTTTGGCCCTTGGCTTTTATGGGGCTTATGGCCCTCCTTTCCCTTTAACTTGTTAAGTTATGTAATACCAGCATGGGAGATTCTCCTGTTTCGATGCACTTACAGAAAATAGCTAGTGACCTAATGTGGCTATCGTAATATGGTCACCTCATATACGTCGCAAAACTAATACCTGTGTTAAAGATAACCCATAGTGGAAAGTTTGCCACATGCTTTGTAATGCCAAATACGTTCCCACCAGTTTGAAATCGGTTGGATTTCTGTTCAGTACAGACACTAGGAGCTTTGTTTAAATCCCTAGTAAGTGCCTAAACATACTTTCCATTCAGGTAAACATGAGAACTGTAGCGAGGCTAGTTGGACTGGATTTCACGCCATACATTACATCTGCAGATCTGTCGTAGCCTTACTGCCGCTGAGTGGCGGAGCTACCTCACGTTAGGCCTAATTTAATGGTGCATTACTTCACTTCAATTTACTGCAGTTTACTATTTAATGAGTGAAAGATCAGAAAGGACAATGTTCTCATAATGACTCTGAAAGAGCAGACTTCCCCAAACACCAGCCCAATAGCAATAACATCAGAATCTCCCACTCTTGTCGAAAATATTTACCAAGTGCTTTCTTACAGTATAGGCTAGTCAAGTACAGACTATATACACCATTCAGGCACAATTCTCAGGATTGTTGTAGACTAGTGAGTTTGCGTCGGTATGAGCAAAAGCAGATATTGGTATGCCGCCTGCTCCAAACCTGTTAATACAGGTACAGCAATTTTTTTTTGAATCACTGTCTACTGTGTTACTTTCACATAAGGGCCTACCATAGTGCTGTCATGTAGAAATATACAGTACAAGACTGTACATGCACATATGTGTGTAAACAGTGTCAATTTCTTTCAAATCTGCTTCAAATTAAAAAAAAACATTAGACTAACATTCATCCCCAATTCTACTGCGCTCACTGCAATGAACTTGTGTTTAGAAATACTATGTATACCTGCAGCGGCGGTATACCCAAAATTTGGTGAAATGCATTAAATTGAATTCCATTAATTACACATACCATTGGAAAAAATTTAGTTTTATTTTCCTACCAACACACACACTTCAAATTTGTAGTACTTAACAAGATGAAAATAAGCATGTAATTTACTCCTTCTTTTTCTTGATCACATTTATATACCTTTTGTAATGGCAAGTACATATATAATTAGCCATATCTTACACACGTTATATACTCGCTCTGTCTCTGATTAAATACCTGGTAGCAAGCGGATATCAACATTGGTTTCTTTGCACTGCTTTGTCGTTTTCTGGTTATATCTGGTATTTTTTTTCGGTAAACTTGTAAGCTGTAAATTTTGATACCATCGGTGTAGGTACAGTATTTATGCTGTACCCAGGTTACCAGGTATGCCAGATATGTCAGTATGTTGATGCAGCTTAAGTCACAATACATGTAATGACTTAACCAAGGCTAGCTTGGATAACTGTGATCCACCATCCATTGTGAGTGACAAAAATTGAGAACATACTGGTTTAGCCTCTCACAGCCTCATAGCATATGAAATTTGCCTGATCGCTTACAATTAGGTAAAGTTGGTCTTAAATTGTAGGGAACAAACCTAGAAGTGAGTCCACTGATCATTCATTAGAGATATTGGTAGTACAGGGCTTGGATATGCATTGCAATAGATATGTTTGTTACCAAGGGTGTGCTTGTCTCAAGGCTCAAGTAAAAGAAAAAAAAAAAAAAAAAAAAACAGTTGATCGTTTGAACTTATAAAAAATCGATCATGCGGAGTATTTTTATTTCTTATTCAAAATGGCCAACCTTCAAAATGGCCTCCTGTTTCACTTTTCTGAAAATTCATCATTTTGGCAGAATGCATTGAGACAATACACACATTTTTCTGTGCATACACTTGTATGGCAAACCTCAAATGATTGTCATGATCAAGGGTCATTTTATTGCTCAAAAAATTTACAGAACCTAGTTATATGTCATATGGAAGCTTTGCAATATTTTCAAATTTTTAAGAATAATATGAAACCACAGAATAAAAGTTCAGAAAAAGGGAAAAACAAAGTTGATGTGGAGGCAAAAACAAAAAGGATGCGGACAGGATGCCAGAGACAATTAACTGTTTTGTTTCTTGACCTTACTTTGCATGCATTCGATCAATTAAGCAGTTTGTTGATTTAGTCCTGTAACATTACAGAAGCCACATGTTTCTCAGTAGCTCATGTGAACTTTGGTACTACCCTAGTCCAAAGCATATGACACATGAGGTTTGAAAAGCATCTACTAGATGCCCAATCTTGATTTAGACATTTCAAATTCTTCAAACACAATTTTTCAGAAGCACATTGTTAAGTTTTAATGCAGACGTAAAACTTTTCATGGCATTAGTTCTTTACAGAAGTGCCAAAATGAAGACAAGAAGACAAGACAAGCAACTTGTAGAAGATGGAAGGCAGGAATTACAAGATATCCTAAATGATGAAGATGAAGGTGTCAGTGAAACAGATGAGGAAATTGAGGAAGAAGAGTTTGAGGAGGCAGGGATGGAATCATCCAATGATGACAGTGACAGTGCCCCTGAAGATATATCTTTTGCAAAGAGCAAGGAACAAGCTGTAGAATCTCTCTCACGTGCACTGAAAGCAGTGCAAGAGTAAGTCACAGTCATTATTAAATATTATGTATGGAAGAGCTTATGTGAACTTCTTATAAATGGAAACAATATGTTTGTTTAACAGAAAAACAATCATGTCTTTAAAACCAACATTTGTGGACAATTAATGATACAAAAGATCATTCAAAATAGGGAAGGATGGTGGTTGTCTCATCAAGAAATAAGTCTCTCACAAATAATTCAATCATCCGTTGCTCAAGTATAATATGTTTACCCAAAATGTGAAAAATTCCAATTTGTCTGTAATTCATCTTATGCATAATATTTTGGGGGAGATAGAGCTTAGATGTTTGTTGATAAGCCTGAATGGTTTAACAAAATGTTTTAAAAATTGTTTTATTTTGTATGCCATGTTGGCGCATTTTACATGCCTTATTTTCGTTTAAGCCCTGAAATTTGAGCTCTTGAATAGACCGCACGGTACTGTTCATGGCTTGACTGGAGTCTATGGATATATCTGTTTGATTGTTCCTTTTAAGACTTAAAGACCCACTTAAGTCTGCTGAGAGGGGAAACAACTGTAGAAAATGAGTTTGTCTTATGTCTTACAATGTGCTTAAGTGCTGTGTCTTCATTAAACTGAAGTGCTGGTCAGTGATTACTTTGGCACTTGTATGGATGTATCTGTGAATTTACAGTAAAAACAAAGGAATGTTGCTGTTGTGTCTGGTTTAATTAGTTAAAACAAACTTCTGGGAATGGAAACTCTGATAAAATTGATTATCTATTTACAGGCAGCGAAAGCAGATCAAGGAAAAAAGACAAAAGCACAATAACCTTTTGAGTGAGCAGAAGAAGAAGAAACTACAGAAGTTACAGGAAAAGAAGTTGTCTGCAGAATTTCTGCAACAAGTTTCAGAAACCAGGTATATATCTGAAACCAGGTATCTATCTTGAGTTGAAATATGTTAAAGATTGTGTGACATGCATCTAAAATAGAGCACTCTTGATGCAGAAGTTGCAAAATAAAACCCTGATTGAATGTCGGATGTGATTTTGTTTATATCTATTAAGACTTTTTAGACATGACTTTTCAAAGTTTGAGAATAATGCCAAACAGATAATGTGGAGTGTTGCTCAGCATAATTATTTCTTTTCTTATGCCTATATCTTTTGCATATTAATTGCTTAATTATCGAGTTCACATTTGTAAGTGATATCGATATTTTTGAAGAAGAAAATACATGCTTCCTTAATAAAACCCTTTGGGCATATAAAATTCTCAAATATCCTTGAAATAAATGTTAAATAAACAAAGGATTACCCAAAGAAATATCACAGGAGTCCCTCTCTTGACATCACAAATTGCATACTTAGCCAATGTATATTCATGTTACAGCTGTGAGACACTAATTTGCCTGTCAGCCTTTTGACAGATTCGTATGAAATTTGTGGCTATTTTTAATATTTTCAATGCTTAATGTATCCAATACTCAAAAATGTCATTTCTGTGTCACATGACCTTCAACTCATCTGTGTTTCATTTTTCACCACAACTTCCTATTACTTCTTCATTCACTAATCCTTGGATCCTGACTTGACTTTAATATCATGGCAATCACCTCACACACAAGTGTTTTCATCTGGCCATGGTTGGTAATTTTTTTATTTCCAACTTACTGTTCTCATCTTGATGTCCTTTCTCACACCTTTAGATCATCAACTTGTCACATCTTGTCAAATGCAGTCATGTTATTTCTAAATGTTACTTTTGTAAATCATTTTCTATTTTAGCCATTACACAGTATCAAATTCTCCTCAGTTTAAGATTCATCATAACCAATACTGCTTACACTTTCTTGAATAGTCTAGTTTCTTTAATCTTCTTGTACTGTGCCTAATTGTAATTTTTCCTTCACTCTCTGGGTTGTTCCTTGAACAACTGTCAGCATTCCAAACTTTTGTTTCTTACTTTAATTGTCAAAGCAATATTTAGTGAGAACTGAAAGATCGTAAATGAAAGGAAATATTTTTTTTCAGTGCAGTCATTTCAAACCCCATGCCAATATCTTTCTCCTAACTCAAGATATTGCTGTTTGAAGAAAGACTTTTCTGGTCAAGAAAGATTTGCTGTTGCCGTAAGGTTACAAAAATGTCATGTAACAACTGCAAATTATTGTGCAGTCTTTGCTGTACCTTGAAATTGAAGTGCTAGATAACCTTTGAATTTGATACCAGTGGAAAATAAGACCAGGTACATTGTAGATTTACCTTAAATTTTGTAAAACTTAAGGTTGAGCCTCATTATCTATCGTGATTTTTCTTTATAGAAAGATGAAGATTACAAAGAAATACAATGAATATTCAAGTAGTTGTGCCTGTGTGACATCACAAGTTTCCAAATGTGCAATGAATCATTTGAGTATAGATATTCCTTTAAAAAATCCATATCTACCAAATGCAACCTGCCATTGAGATAGAGTTTTCATCAATAAAGATAAGAAAATATTCCTGATTTGTATGAAATGTCAATTTTCTTCATCGACCAGACCCTTTATTTTGCCTCTTTGCAACTTGCTGTGTTAACAATCCAAAATGATCACCAATGTGATTTCTTGATAATCGAGAACAGTCTTGGGTCCCATCTGAAGGCACTGTTAAGCCATGTAGTCACCCTCCAATATGAGTGCTTGCTGTATAGATGTGAGGTTGGCACCAAGCTATTTCAAAGTGAGTTGTTTGGTAAGCCACAAATCATATCAATGTATCAAGATGTTTTGATCCATTTACATTCTCTGGTGGAGATTTTCTCACATCGTCTGTGGGCCAAAATTGTTGACACCTAGATGGAGTTATGATCATTTGCCCGTACATTCATTGATTGTAAACAATTATTAATGACTAAAACTTTACAGTATGTTGCTTTGTGTATGAAAATGTCATGTAAAAATGTTCAAATGAAAAGAGCATCATTGAAACTAAGAGTTTTTGCACCTTTTTTTTCAGCTATTGTCATGATGATGAAAATTATTGGGCTGCTCCACTGTCTGTCTGTCTGTCTGTCTGTCTCTCCTGTTGTCAGTAGTTTATTGTTTATCTTTAATAACAGGACCATTGTAATTCTGTTGCTTAGTTTCCAGAACCCAACAACAGAAACAAAAAAAGATGGATCAACTAATAAAAGTGACGATGTTAATCACAGACGCTTTGGCGATGATGATGAGGCAGGGGAGATTGAAGGAGGGGATCAGCCAGTGCCCATTGCAGACAGGTTCTATGTGGTGGCTACTGAGAAATCCGAAAAAAGTCCACACCCGACACCTCCCAATGTTCAGAAATTTCTCCAGCACAGTCTCTATGGCAAACATTTAAACAGAAAACCAGGTTTGTTTCAGTGTTTGGTAGGAGAGATGGTGTCTGTTTGTGGAGGAGTGATACCAGCAACATGACTTAGCGGTGTGACTCACCATCTTAACGCATTGGTGTGACTCACTATTGTGACTTAACATTGGGAATGAGTGATGTAACTCACCAGCATCTGAAATGACAGTTCACAATTTTCTTCCCAGGGTGAAAAGGAATCTTGATACAGTGGTGACTGCACATGGCATGAGGTATACCTTGTAAGCTCAGTATCATAACATGTTTACGGTATATGACCATTATACTTTCTAGGTACATACCTTGTAATCAGTTCCTCTTGATATTGGGGTAGGTGAAAGTTTAATTTAGGTAACTAGAGGCACAAAAATAAATAAAGTATGTAAGCAGCTGAACTGAAGACCTAAAGTTTGAATGATAACTTTAGGTTTAACTGATAGAGCACTCACAACATGATTTATTTTAACAGAGATCAAGGTCACTGGAGATCACCAATGATAAGTAACTATAATGAAATTAGGACTTCAAACTATAGATGTGCCATATTGAAAACTGGGGCTGGTATTTTTTTTTCCAATGTCTGCATGTCCCAAATTCTCTTATCTACACTTCATTTGTTGATGGACAGCTTGGATTCATTCTTTTACATTTTTTTTTATTTCTTGCAGTCGCTGATGTACTGGCTACAAAGGCAAAAGTTGAACATAGACCAGCAAACAACTTCGGAGTTTCAAAAGGTACAAATAATCTTTGAAGTAGTAGTTACAGAGTACACATATCTATAACACCCAGGGGCAGATCTAGGATTTTTTTCTTGGGTGGGGAAGGGGAGGGGAAGAGGGTGCTCTAGTTTTAATCATTGCAGGACAAAGCCATTCATTTAAAGGACTTAGTTAAGAAAATGTGTTCTCAGTGTAGTGTATGGGTTTCTTTATCAAAGCCACAATGAGGAATGCAGCAGTGAGGTGTCTGCTGTAGAATATTAAAGGCAAACGTCTGTTGTACACCAGGGAGAACTTTATTTGTGCCAGATAAATTGTCAGATATGGTCCACCTTAGTATGTGAAGGTTTTAGTCTTCGATATTTTGGGGAGGAGGTGCATCTGCATCCTCCGCACCCCCCTCTGAATCTGCCCTTGATAACATCCAACTATATCTTGTATATGTCATTCATACATGGCTGCCATTAGGCACCCGGCAGAGAGTGCTCTTTCTTGATTGTAGCCGAAAGACTAAATTTAGCTGTATATCATGAACCACCACCCTGCTTCCCACAAGATGAACAGAATAGCCCAGACTTTCCGAAAACTTAGCTTTAATATCTGATAGAGAAGTACAGTAATCCACAGAGGGCATGAAATAGTTTGGATGGTTGGAAGAAATTACCTGATTTATCCAGTCTTTTGAGAATGAGAAAGTCACCTAAACATAAATGCACATTAAAAGCAAAATCATGGGAAAAAGAAGCGGGAGCAGGTGTGGGCACTAGCACCAATGGTGGAGCCCATAAGGAATGAGGGGACTAGTCACCACACTTTTCATAGAGGTATCTTGATAAATATCGGAAGTTGTTCTTATGATAAGAATTTCTTCAGTTGCACAAGTCATTAACAAAAAACCTTTAAAGCCAAGATAACTTCAATTGCCAGTAACTTGAAACAAACGTAAGGTAAATGGTCATCTGTATAAATCTTAATAAAAGCATCTTGTTACATCTTGATAAGTTTTGGAATGTTAACCGATAACTTCTCAATAAATTTTTAATTTACCAATGAGTTTGATAGAGTTGATTAGAATAGATTTGGCCATTTGTGCTTAACTAGACAGTTTCAACATTCAATATATTATCTCTGCAGGGAGAAAGAAAAGGCGAGGATACAAACGGAGGCCTCTTCCTATCGCTTAGCAACTTTTCCAGTCAAACTTATTTTTGAAGAACTCCTGTGTCAGCTGTGTGGCTTCATCTTTGAAGATGGCCTTTGAGACTTTCACTTCTCAGGCTACGTTGTTTACCCTTGCCTTCTCATCATTTCCATGTCCTGTGCTTGGAAAGTGATTTGCACTTCTCTTGGCAAGACTTTGAAAGTCAGTTACATGCTTAGCGTATGTCACAATGAGACACACTTACAAGTTGTTCTGATACCGCAAAAATTTATTTTGTCAGTCGTTGTTCAGACACTACAAAGAGTCTGGTGTTGATTGTATCAGAAGTTTTATTTAAGAGATGGTAAAGGTGTTAAATTTCTTTGACCTGAAGTGAAAAAGAATGTATCTTGTGTGAACCACCAAGACAAAAAACTCATAACTCCCACTTTGTATAGAATCTGTTATGCAAAAATTTGATTGAAAGTACTTGTTATTGATTACATCTTGAGAACTTGACTTGAGAGACAAATAAAGTCATAAAACATGAAACAACACATCAGTGCTTGACATCTTTCTCCAAAAAAGTTACATAAGGTTAAGTTGCAGTCATGTTCTAAATTTAGCATTAACAGTATTTTATGTTCAATAAAGTCTGCTGAAAGTGTCAGAGAGTTTCACCAGAAACTGTCCATATATTTTCAATTTCTCTATTTCGTTAAACTTGAATGTTATATTTATTACCTAGGTATGCTTTGAGAGCAATAATTTTCATAACAGTGTAATTATGCTGCAACTTTGAATGGAACAACTTATGACACCATTATGTGAAATTCAACAAACTATAAACTAAGAAAATATCCTACATTTGTACAAGATTCTTAAGTCTGTTCTTTCCAAGCCTCTTTTATTCAAGTCCACTGAGGTGTGAACCAGCTGGAGTGCTGCTCAAATTAGAAAAAGAAAACAATTTGGGGAAGATTTGAGAAAGAATCACACCATTATTTAAAAACATAGGAATTCCTGAAGATTAGCCAATTCAGTGGCATCAAATGTAGCACCGTGCTGCATCTAGTGTACCCTATTTGAGCAAGCATTTTGGAGTTTTTCTGAAATAAGGAAGAAAAAAAAAGTCAGGAAAATATAGAATAAAAAAAATAAAAATCCCCAGAAGTAAATGATAGACGAAAAATAATATAATTACCTAAATATTACAAATTTGTGGAGATATATTTATTTCAACACTAGCTTCAATTGAGCATGATTTTGCATTAAGTCTACTTCTATTGGGCAAAAGATTTTCATTTTGAATCTGATTCCACCCTGGCAGGTAGGATGTGCTTAAATAAAGAGAAACCACTCAATAATGTGCAAAATAAAAAGAAAATGTTCAAAAGATATAATCATAACTTTAATTAATTTCTAGAGATGTGCTCAATTCAAATCTAGCATCAAACATGGCATCATTTTGCATCCAGCCCACAGGGTAAGTGGGTGGAAGGGGAGGGGACCCCAACCCTAAGACCACCACAGATCACCAGACACAATAAGTCTTCAGTTGCACCAACACATGTTGCAACCCCCACCTCAACTCAGCCTATGCGGCCCAGCTATAGAAAATTTGTTCCTAAGAAAATAACAATTTTTTTCTAGGTCCTTAGGCAAATTTCAGGAAAAAATGCCTTCCCAAGTTATATTTTTAGGTCACTTGAAAATGACCATTGGCTCAGAGGTATAGGCAGTTTAACGTGATCTACTTCAACAAAACGACGCAGAACTCGATTGAATTTTTTTTTTGGAAGGGGGGAGGGGACACACGGGCAAAACATGGGTTGTTGCATACAGCCGTAGGGACATTTCCAAATTCTTGAAAAAAATTAAATGAGGTACCATTAAATAGTTGAATTGACATACCTTAAGTAGTAGATTTGATGTACTTTGAATTAGTAATATGACATAATATTGGTTCGTATTGGGATGGTTTTAGTTGGCCTTGACAACCAACACTTTTGGGGTATTTTTTTTTTAACGTTAGGATTGGAAAAAATGAAATAGAGGATTGAAAAAAAAAAATAGAGGAAGATTGTCGCTGGAATCCATGACATCTTTAGGCCTAATGATTGGCATCATTAATGATCTAAGGTTTGACAATTGACAGGAAGGCGTACATCCAATACGTCGTGCTGCGTGAAATAAATGCGCCAACCGTTCTGTTGCGGATTCCATTCCCTAGCCACATACTCGTATACTGCATGCTTAACAATCTTTGCTCCGCGTCTTTTTCTTTTTTGAAGTTTCCATGCAAACATGAAAAATGTGTACAATTATAATTGTGAGTTAAAAGAAAAGAGGCTCAAAGTAATATCAGCTCTATGAATAAACCGTGGCAAATTAACTCAGATCATTTCTATTATGTTTTGTATGGGTTAGCATTGCATTTAAGTGGAACGCAACCGGCGTGTTATGTCAGTTATGATGGTAACACATCAACTGTTACATTTTGAGATTTTTTATCGACCAACTTTGACAAATTTATTAATTACAACAATGCGGATTAACTTTATCAACACAAAAGCCATCATGCCCGCCCACCCTGTGAAATTCGAAACTTTCTTTCCGTGGTCACAGCCATGCAAAATGACCTGAAAATTCAGACAGCTATTTAACGGTACTAAGCAGATATTAGAAATTG
>VJOZ01072987.1:0-22740 GCA_009801055.1 Stichopus horrens
ATGACCTTTGACCTCCACCAAAAACAATAGGGATCATCTACTCAATAAGTTTCATCTACATGCCAAGTATGAGATCACTCACAGTTACGCTTCTTGAGATATCGTGTTTACAAGCAGGCGTCACACACGCACATACATACACACACACACGTAATCACCATCGCATAGATTCCTTCTGCCTTCGGCAAGGAATCAAAAAACCACCTGCTTCCCACGACTCACACTATGCTGTGCTGATAGAGGTGCTCTGGTAATGTTTGGTGATGCTGCCCTCTATGGTGGTCAAATTAGCTCTAGTCAGCCACTCATCATCCTAATATCTTAATATGTGTCACAAACCTTCTCACTTTAGAAGTGGGATAGCTGTTCTATTCTTGATTTGTTCAGATTTTCAATTCTGTTGGTTCATTCATGCAACATGTTTGGAGCACCTTGATCACCTGATCAACAATACAACTGACTTATTTTTGGTGGCCTGGATGACACTTGTGTCATCACATCCCATGACACTATGAAGACGCTCACCTTGGGTCGGTTGAGGGGCTCCGAATGGATCTCCCCCTAAGTCACTAAGAAGATCCTGGGATGGTTTTTTGGGTTGTGCTTGTGGTGGTGCAGCTGCTACAGTCCCTGGTGGTGGTGCAACTGCTATTGGTTGATTACTACTGACTGGTGGTTGTTTTATACTTCCTAATGACACAGGTGATGAATTCTACAGAAAACGTCCAAAATAAAGAAAACAAAACGGTGAATTCATAGAAATAATCACACTACAACGGGCACAAGTAAAATCAGGGCACTGAACAAAATTTTTCTCTCAAGAACTCTTAATTTGAACTTTCTCAAATTACCTTTCATGCGTAGAATAACATGTGCAGGTCTGTAAAGCTAAAAATACTTTGACCCAACAATGTACATTTCAATAATCCACAAAGTGAATTCAGGCTCAGTAAGTCAGCATTGAGCCTAGATCGCATATTTACAAATTTTGTGTTCTAAAAGTGGCATCACTTACTATACACAATCATACAGGATGTGTCACACACACATACAAACATTTGCATTCATTAAAATTTTTAATGAAGTTGGAATGAAATTGATGCAAATTAAATGTAAATACAACAGAAATTTTAATTGCATATCTCTGGAGCAGGTCCATGGTACAGTAATTCCAGACAGATTTCACACTTTTCGAAGACTTTATAGGCAGAATAATTATAAACAGGCTACAGTATGTCCATTTGAAAATAGTGCCACTTGGCTCATCCTCCTCTATCTTCCATCCATCCTCCTCTTATCCTTCATCCATCCTCCTCATTGGTAAGATGCATACAGTCATTCTCCACTTTACAAGTTGCAGTAGCATTGATGGAAAATAATCATACACTGTACGGTTCTTCATTAGACAAGGACTGTACAGAGAAAGACAAATCCTCATACCATTTTTGAAACAACAAGTTTACCTGCTGTTTGGTATGGGTATGTACAACAAATTTACACAGTTCACACAGCTACTGTATTAGAGGCATTTAGAGGGTAATCTTTACACTGAATCATTTTACATTTGACTCAAATGACACAAATTCACAGATGCCAGCAAAAGTACCTGGTTTATTTGAATGAAATGTGGTGAAAATTTAAATCTCAGTTTCTTCACCTCTGTATGATCTGCTATGAATAGATCTGAAAATGGTGCTTAGAGGGACAGCTCCCTGATCTCACTGATCATTACTGTCATAAATCAATGCACCGAGTCTCACTTCAACATCACTGCAAGCAGCTTTATATAAATAATTCATCAATCTCATAATCCATTACCCATGAATCCACTGATGAGACTAATTTAATTGAAACAAAGGAGAACATGAACCATACGATATACTTCATGATATCACAAACATAAGCTCTGATAGAAGTTCAGGCCTCCGTAAAGTAAAACAGCTAAAGAAAATTGAGGATGAAAAATGGGACATTATAATACTTTGACACTCTAATAGAACTTTTCAATACATGTTGCTTCATGGATTTGTACATTTTAGACATCACTGCTAATTTGAATGGAATAAATTTGACTATGCACACATAACAAAAGACTTAATTCACATATGTTGCTAAATTTTGTTTTGTGACACTACATTAATTTGTACTTCAATACCTATAATTGGAAATTCCTCAAGGGCTGGAATTTTCTGTCAATGAAAGAATTTGATGGCTTATTTTTCTACATGAAGATCATGACAGGAATACTCACTAGGCATAAAGCCAAAACTATAAAAACTAAATATGGCAAAGAAAATACAAACATTCAGAAGATTTTGTTGTGTGCTACTCATAAACTAATTTAGCCACTTATCACCTTAACATGTTCATTAGCTGACAAAAGATGTTTGATTTGGAGTATGTATGGTTATGCATTAAACTTGGCAACTGCACATTTACGGTTTAAACCTGCAGATTGTAGACAAGCTGACCAAAGCGTCTTCTGTACATGTGCAGTATGGAGGGGCAGTGAGAATTTCCTATGACACTGCCAATTATACCTGTTATTCTCACATTACAACTATACAGCTTTGTGATGGTAGTAAGAGTTGAAGAAGTGGTATGAAGACAGGTAAGTACACACTCTAAAGATTAAACAAAACACAATCTATCACCCTTCATCATTTCCTCAATGGGCCCACACTCGTCCAACTTGTCAAAAAAGGGATACCATTTACAGTGTCATAGCATTGTAGGCACTGCATAGCAATTTATTAGTTCACACAATTTACAGTCCTTACAAGGCACTGATGTAGAAAACACACCCTGTGCAGTGTGTAGGCTAAACAATAAAAGTGTACCCATAGACTCATAAGGCATAATATAGAAAAAAAAAAAAAATCTGTAGGTAGGATATTTACAATAAACACACATATTGCCAAAATATTCTTGGGTCAAATTACAACATCCTGAATACCAAAACTCACCAGGGAACACTGAAAGAATGCCAGCATTACAAACTACTGTAGACTTTCAACATGGTGTTCACTGTACAGCTGATAGTGAAACATAGCTAACATTACATGCTGACAGTGCCAATCATAACAAGCACATATGTTCACTGTAATATATATAGCTCACTAAAGAAGAAGTCCACATTTAGCTAAAATTGTTTTTCTCACAGGTGAGTGTCCAGCTTTAATCACCATTCGTAGTAGCTACCATGCAAAGGAATGAAAGATTTCCACGTCTCAGCTCAAATTCAGTCTACTGAAACCATGCATGAGGGAAAATGCTTCCAAATTCTCCAGTTTTAAGATGGGGGCCTACAGTGGAATGCTCTGGTTCAGTTGTCTGATCCAGTAAGTGAGGCAGATTGCAGACGTGATATCGTCTACCAGGTGATAAGATGTTTTATTAAGGAAAGCAACATGTGGAATGCCCAACTTCAATCTCCCATTGAAATATGACAGTTCAGTACAAGGGTATGACAAGGGGGTGCTAGCTAGGTGAAAATGGGCCTATTCTCTAAAGGCAATACAAGGCCTAACTAGTTAGAAGAAATACAGCAGTGAGTATAGAGAAAGGTATAGCCTACATCCTACTAATGTGTTTTAGTCATCATGATCTCTAGCGACCAAACTGACAAGCACATCAAAAGCGGAAGTTTTATCGAACATTTCACAATACATGACTATGCACATGCAGAGTAAAACCCACCTGACTAACTTGAACTTTGGGTGAATTCTCGCCGAGCAGAGATTTAAGTGGTCTAACTTCTGGTACTTTCTCCTTTTCTTTTTCTTTGCTGACTGGTTTCACTTGATCTGGAGGAACATAGTAAGCTTTCTTCTCGTATTTCTTTATCAAGAAATCTTTGACTTTCTGTTCATCCCTGCTATCGGGTTCTGGAGGTAAATGTGAATTCCACAACCCTAACCACACATGCTTGCAATACTGAAGAGAGATGACAAGAGAAAAAAAAATCATAATCATGTCACCTTTGGTTTTAAGAGAAGGATTCAAGGATCACTCATACAACACCAATAACCCACTTACTGTAAGTACTGTCACCCATCCTGCAGGTCAAAGTGATCATTACATCTTAAATGCTGAAAAGACTTGTAGAAAGGAAAAATGTACTTTTCAAATTCACGAATAAGCAAATTAAGATGTCCAGACAAAAAAAAAAGGACTAGCTCCCAGTTTTTACAAACATTTGAGGCAATGCCATTTGAAGAAATTACTCAATCACAAACAGTTGCAAACTGTGTCAAAACAGCCATTTGGGCACTGAATTATCAAACTGAAGTAAACCTGGCAGGTACTGTATGGGCTGAGTCTTAGAACATGGGAGTACTTCCATGAATATGAGAAGATAATTAGTCACAATCAATTCATAGTCACTACCAAATATAATCAACACGTACGACCACTGAATTAACACTTGTAATGACGATTGCATCAAATGTCATGTTTTTTTTTTTAATGCTCCAAGCATCACAAACCCAAGATCACTAGAGAACTGGAACATTCAAACAAAGACCAACATACAGTATATTCTGATCCTACCTAACATATATCACAATTATGTTGAATAAAATGAACAAAAAAATACAAACCAAGGCATTCTTCAGGGCTTTCTAAATCAGAGCAATTCTTTTGTGGATGAAATGAATGGTCAAATCTAGCTTTGAATCATCAGGAAGTGGCCTTGCTAACTACAGTTTGACAAAGCATGAAGCTGTTATGGACAAAGACTACAATCATTTACTTAGGCATTACAAAGCCTGTTTCCTTGAAAGATCTACAGAGAGTAGAGCTAGTGGAACTAACAATTTAATTGAACACATGTACTGTAGTGTAGTATCATTTTACAGCACAAAATTGCCTTGCTCACAGATTTGGTTTCAGCAAAGGAAAACCTCCTCTCCAAATCACAGCTGGTATTGTCCTACATGTACAATTTTTTAGAAAGGAGCAAATACATCGAACAATGTCTTTGCAAAAGAACTTCTAGTCCAATGATTCAAAAGCTTAGGCGAATACAAAGATCATTTCTTTTACCTAGATAAAAGGTATTCCATTTCACTAGCAGAAGATGCAAAAGGTTTGCCAGAAGAATGGAAGTGTCTCCACAATAACCCCATACCTTCTTCCAAGCAAGCCTCAGGTCAGAAAGAGGGGTCAACACTGGGTATAAAATCTTGAACATATTATTACAGACTTTATATGGTTTAATATAGATGTACTGAATATTATATTCAACTTACTGACAAAATGGATTCAAAAACAAAATAGTTTCATGAAACAACACTCTCAATCGTTAATTTCTGCTATCAAAACTGACTTTATCAGGTACATGTGGTCAGGTACTTTACCGTACTTATGGTCTTTTCCTAATATTATTTCCATTCTTTAATTTTATTTTTGCAATTGTCCTTTTTGAAAAATGTAGGACACTGTTTTCACTACTATGTGCTGTCAATAAACTAAGTACTGTGGATGGTATTTATAACCACAACACACCTTCAGTCCACTCTCTTAACATTATGATACTATTTTTAGAGCTTATGTAATGACTGTACACAACCCAACAGGCAGGCCATACAGAGAGGAGAAAGGAAATAATTAAAGTTGTTTACCTACCTCTATTGTTTTGGCCTTTATTTCTTTAAATTGATATTAACTGCAGCAACATCTCAAATATATCTTTCTACTGCCAACCATGTACCTTCAGATATCTGATCAGAATTAAAGTACTTCACTGATTGTGAAGTGTCTGTTTCAACAGAATCTTCAATGTCATAGCACATACTGTACTTGCTGTATTATACATCATTACGCTTCCTTGCCTGTTTATCATCAGCACTGCGTACGTCAACGATTGCACTCTTCTATCACGTTGTAGTTATCTCAGCAAATTACATCACCCACTGCAACCATGAGAACATTCATCTTGAAATACATAGGCTAGAGATCTACAACACAGTTCTGTCTTCCCTTGAGCTATGTATCAAGTCTACAACAGCGGGTGAGGTCAGAGTCATTTCTATCCTGGCCTAGTGTGTGCAGTTTACCAGCCTCTGTGGTTTCTTCATTTAATGCTGGTACTGTACAGTCTATGCAGTTCATTGAATACAGTATAATGGGATTATCAAAGTCAATTTACTATCATCAAGCTTTCACAAAAAACCCTCAAAAATAACCTAGTTGAATGTAAAACAAAACACTTAAACCGTCTGAAAGATAAATTCATACTGAAGGCATATCATGCAGTGAAACTTTATACAGGGTCGAGAGCACAGATGAGAATTACCAGACTTTAAGTAGATTGTAAAAGGTACGACAAGTGAACAGAGTACAGAGGAATGTAGGCAACTACAGAGAATGCGAACAATATAAAAGTCGATTTATGCAAATTAATGCACAATCTTCAATACTCCTACAATTAACTTCATCTACAATGATGGACTCAACAGCAAAGAAAACACCAAACTATCACCAGCAAAATATAACCAAGAGTAAGTTGCAAAGATTGATAGCTATCTTTTGTTAAAGAGACACACTGAGTTTTCGCATAAAATTTATTAAATTTTCCAAGACCTGTCAAGTGTCCTTCACATACTAATGACAAATGGTCAAACTATGAGGATCCCCATGTGTCACATACAAAGGAATATCAATGAGTGAGTCATTAACGGTTCAATTTGGTTTTTGAAAATAAGTGAACAGACACTTTTTACATAATAAGTACTTAACTGTTAAGTTGCACACAGCCAGTACAAGTCAGGCTAAAAAACTGAAACGTTTTGACAATTTTCAACTATTGAATGTGAAATTTGACTATACTAATTAAAAGCAATGTCATGTGTTGGTACCCTTCAAAATGCAAAGTATGAGTATATACCTTCAGTAGCTTGATGATTAACTGTAACTATAACCACACGAACATTCAAGGAAAGAGTGGGGACAAAAGGAGGTCAAGATTTGAATTCATACTGATGAAGAAATTAGGTCATCATGCATGATTATTCTGATTACTTAATTGACTAACAACTTTTCACTTTTATGCACAAACTGAACACATGACTCTGAGGCTTATGAAATTTAAACTTCTTTAGACTTCTACTGAACTACAACTGTCTAGATTGAAAAAAAGTTTGTGCTTAACAGGGAGAATCAATCACAATTCAAGATTCAGTCATGCAGAAAGAAATATGGTACTTTATCATTGTTATCTTTAAGAGTCTGATCACGCTAACTTCACTGTGTGACAGCTAGCGTTTTCACAGTAACCCAAGTATACTGGTACCCGAACGGCATTTTACTAGATGGATCCAACATTACTACCCAGTTCTTTCATAAATTGAAAAACGACACAACCGCAGAGTGAGCACACTGTGTCAGATTGCCAAATGTCACCTACAGTACCATACATAGCAAAAAGTTTGAAGTGGAATTTTCTTCTTTTTCTCAAGGAACATAGGTGGTCCTATTCATGAGAAAGTATAGGCAAGAGTATGTAGAGTACTAGTAAGATTCCTCCACACAAATGTGACCTACAGTACGGTACTGTTGAAATACCAATGTAAACATTAAAGACACCATTTTGGTCGGGTAGAAGGGCACCCGATGGGTATGAGAAAAGATTACCTGATTCCTAGTTTCAGGCATCAATGAAAACATTAATGGCAGCACTGACCACAGGTTGTGCACCTACGGTGTTAATATTGATCCTACAGTTCAAACAGCAATTACTCCAATTAATGCAATATCACTGTCAATGTTACACTGAAAGTACCCTCAGTAGAGACTCATGAGTTCTCGGTGGACATAGGAGCAGGTGCATTTTGTGGCCAAATTTCACATGACCAGCATTAAGATTTCTGCCTTAAATGTTTGCAAGTCTTTAATCCCTTTAGCAGTCCCAACTGTTACGATCTCAAATCAGTGTTAAACACTTTTCCCATACTTTCATCTCTTTCAAAATAGTCTTCACACAAGCTGCGGGGTCATAACATTACCCATGCAATCTCCTTTCCGCAAAATACAACCATATCCGAAGACTGCGTAAATTCGGGGAACAAACACTACATGACTGGTACACCACTGCTGCTAGATGTAACTGTCAGTGACCCTGATGTTTGATCAGAAACCATCAATGAATTACTGTACATCGTGCTGGCAGGGGTTGATGAGAAATGAAGGATCAGGTTGTCAAGGCAAGTCACTCCCTTGTAAAGCAAAGCACATTATTTTAAGTTTTACAACAAAATGCGTGTTACACGAACAGTTCAAAATATAGATCTATGCACCACATATATACAAAGAGCAATCAGTTATATGTAAGGTTGTATACAATTTACAGTAATCTCACATAGAAATATTCAATCTACTCTGGTTACAGATCACATCATTAACTGCTGTCAACTTATTTTCTTTGTTTTTCCTTTATAAAGGGAAATGTACTGTAAGTGACAGATTGCTTGAAACCCAACCTGTAGGACAAACCAACAAATCAGATAAATTGCTTGTCATAAATTCCATTTCAGAGTCAGACTGAATGGAAGCTTATGCCTCAATATGTGTTAACATGTAAGAGGTTGAAAGGCATCCAGCAATATATGCTATGTAATAAGCTTGGGTGACTCACTACCAAGTAGTCATGACTCTGAAAAGTTAATCACAACTCCTACTTGGTACTAGTGTCAATGACATCTTAACTGAGCTGAGAACAAATATACAGCATTTAGGCTATTTTGAGTACGACTTACTGTATAGACAAAGAAGGGTCAAGAAAAAAGGTGGGTAAAGGTGGATAAGAATTGGGCTTTTCGCTAATAATCTATGTTGGCAGACATAGGACAGGCCTTATTGGAAAACAAGAAAAGTAATATACGCTAGATATCCCAAACTTACCTGGTTTGGATATTTACAAGTGACAAACTTACATGTCTCCACACAACTAATGCACATCCCACTACCTGGCTAGAAGTAACTGGTAGGCCTAAGCTTTAACACAGCCTCAACCTTCGCCCTTAGCCAGACTGGAATAGCCAGTCCTTCCCAAAGTGCCACTTCTTTCCCCAAAATGTGCACCCAAAACCCATAGGGAGCCTGTCTCCAGTGAGAGATGCCGTCTCCCAGGGAGGGCTGGGGTTCTAGGGCATAGAATAGTGACCACCACCATAGCTGGCAACCCACCACAGGGGAAGTTCAGTGGGTGAGGTGGGTGAAATGAGTAAGGTGGGGGAGAGTGGGCAAGGTGAGCAACCACTGCAACCCCAATCCCAAAGCTGCCAAAGGAACATATATGACACAGCATACACCTGACCTATACATAAAATAATGTGTTATTACACTAAGGTAGCCTTACAGACTGTAAGGCCTACACTTAATACTATAAACCACTACAGTTGTGATCATACTTCCAGGGTAAGTGCTGACCTTTAAAGGAATGTTATGCTATGTTGCAAAAGGCTTGGACAAAATAGTAAACACTCACTTGCTGAAAACATTTTGTTTACCTTTCAATATGCCATTAAAATGACATAAATTGTTCTTTTTTTATCCCAAACTCCCAAAGAAATTTTTTGATCTGATGATGGATATTTCTTGGTGTAAAAATGACAACATATGCTCTGATGTTTTACAGTAGTCGGTCTTTTTTATTATGTTAAAAGATGTTCCCACTGGGCAGTTGACAAGATCAACATGTATGAAAGAAATCATGCACCTGTATATTTTGATACTTAAGTTGTGGGAAATTTGTTTTACCTTGTCCTGCTTATCACCAAACAGCTGAGCACTTTACATCTCTTTACTAGGTCAGTGTATCTGAACAAGAACAACTGACTTAAATCCCAACATGCCAACAAAGTACCTTTGATCTCAACAAAGAAGGACTGCACATATATCTTACATCTGGAACAGTGTACCTAGATATTCCAAAACCAGAAGATGTTACTGTTTCCAAAAAAGAGAATTTACTGTACTTTGCAGTAATACAGATTTTGACCCCTGCTGACCTCACCCCATGCTTCATGAAGAAACAGTAATAAACCTTCACTTAGAAACTAAGGTGCACATCTATCTACTAACCCTACTGAATAAATACACTATTTAAAGATGAAATCATGCTCCAGTTTTCTTCAGATTATCATGTTCCAATTTGGACACTAAGAAACCATACATATCAACATATACACTGGTTATAAGCTGGCAGACAGTATGATTTTATTTATAAATTCTCTACTTATCAAAACCTTCTGAAAAAAGGACCTTCAAAATGAGAGGAAGACCTTGCAAAGTGTGGTCACAACCTACACTTATCCTCACTTAATGTGCTGCTCTACTGCCAACACTCTTGACAAAGATGAATGCCACTCTGCAAGTTAAAATTATGATTTCTGTATTTCCATCTAGACATAAGGTTTAGTACAAGTCAAATTCTGGAATTTTATTTCTTGATAAGTCTGCCCCACAGGGCTGCACAGGCCCCTGGGGAATACGAGGCTGCAGACAAAAGTTTTGTCAGGTAATGTCACACTGTGAGGAGCGACAAAAGAGCCAGGTAAGAATCCATCCATCATAGAAGCCTCTGAAAATATAATCTTAATACTTAATATGAGAACTACAAAAGATACCTAGTGAGAGAATGAACTGTGAGCCTCTCTCATGATAATCTACATCGCTGTGTACTACATATCTTATGACACACAGTATTATCAGTGTACATGCACACAGCATGGTATGCAGCCACTGATTCTGCTAAATTATAATGTAATTGACTGGATTAAAGGAGATTTCATTTCATATAATTTGAATACTTGTACAATGTAACAGTTACATTTGCTTCATTTTTAAGTTGGTAAGTTACAATACCCAATGAATTCATCATTTGAGTGTTGGTATATACACCACTGAAGAAAGGGTATTAAAAACAATAAATGCCCAGTATCATGTATCTAGATATCAAAGAAAATAGTTTCCAAGATAAATATCAGAAAATAAAAATGATTCTGATAAAAGGGAGGGAAAACAAAACCTTTACTTGACTCATTTGCAGAGCATTAACCAAAACATCATATCAGCATCATTTTTCAAGTAATGACAGATACATGATGCTTCTTAAACAGATTTATTAATCAAAGTGTTTCCCTTCAATTTTCTTCAAGTGCTGAATCACATAAAACTAGCTACAAAAATGCCAAATAGTTCTTCCAAAGTATTACTTGTCAAGTATGATGTAGCACTGATAGGTACATACTACAGCAATCTCTGTGGAATCAGCTTGTGACACACAGATTGCCACCAAACAACTGGACATGTCAAAGATATTTAAGTCTGGATATTTAATCCTGTGATCACCTCCACCACCAATTGGAATCCCATTCCAGAAATATTTCTGCTGTACTTGACATGTAGCAAACATGCAACTTGGATGTGTAACTTTTAACAACAGTGTTTGATCTACTGCGTATCCAGTGTTTCTAACGAAGGAGATCAACAGACATAAATGTTTGTTTCTCCCTCTGTCCTTTCCTTCACGAAATGGAATATCCCTTTCCCATTTAATTCTGCTTTTGGAGTACATTGTTTGACATCTACCTCCGTACTTTAATCAGTGTTTGCAGTCGAAGAGAAAGCTGCTAAGATGTTAAACCAGCAAGTCACAAATCCTCCACTGAGTCTAGTAGATGAATGGGACTGGCCTTCGTGATGCATGAATTACATAAAGCAATTCAGTACAACATAGAACATCTCTCAGTGCCAAATGTATATTTTGCTTGCAATGACATAACATATTCAGCAATGACGTGGGAAACCACCATGCAATTCTCCCATGTCTAGAGTTGCCATGGTTACCACCATACTATGATACTACTGTACGTGCAGCCTACAGGATATCTTACCTCGTTTCCACTTTTCTGTAATTGTTCAATCTCAGGTGGTGTGAAACTAGTCATAGATATAGATTTTACCCTGTGAGGTGGATTTAATCCTCTCCTAAAATTAGAGAGAGAAAAGACAAAAATGTCTACATTAATACATGCTGCAAGAAATTAATCTTGAAATCACTATTAAAGGAGCATCTTGAGTTGTTTCGTAAAACTCTTGTCAAGCTTGTTTCACATACCAATGACAAATGGTCGAACAAAAAGTACCCCATGTGTCACGTACAAACGACCATTAATGAAGAAGTAATTAAGAATTCAATTTAGTATTTGAAATTCACAAACAGATAATTTTCACATTAATGTATCAGTACTATTCACACACACATCTAGTACAAGCCATTGTCAAACATTCAAATATTTTGACAGGTGTCATAACTATTGGATGTTTATCTTGACTAATGCCAATTATCACTGCTGTGTGTTTTAACCCCTTCAAATCCTCATAAACTTATCATGATCAATTCAATGTGCCACAGTAAAGTTTATGAACTGGTGGTACTGTGCAGAACATTGCATGTACTGTACACAGCAGGGCATACAGCTGTAATAGCACATACAGTAGTTCAAAAATAGTTGTGGAACTTAGTTCTTAAGGTTCAATGTTCAGAAATTTCTACCATTCAGTCTCTGGTTTAATAGTGTGATATGCATACATAATCAGACTTTCACTTCAATAATTATACACTGTGTTTAGCATGAACATTCCCTTCTCCACACATGCAAAGAAAAATGTCAATATCAGACACAGCTCACCTTGATGTACTTTACTACTTAAACAGACCCATGGAAATGAACTTTTAAAAGTAACAAGCATGCAAGAATGCACTGGGGTTTTGATGTCAAAGTCTTTCCCAGACTGCTGAGTTTATTTTATGGTGGCCATAGAGCTTGCTTTACTTGTTTTAAACTGAACATGATGTTAACTAGTAAGGTATGGGATGCACAAGTGTAATAAACCTAGGTGGGTACCAACATCCTTCACATACACATACATGTTAACAGTAGAAATATGCCAAACATAACATATCGATGTATTGCTAATAAAATATATAATATTAATGTTTTCACAGAATAATGTAGGTACACATGTACATTGTGCTAATGCATATGTGGACCCAAATTGTGGGCTTAATGCAAGTTTTTCCATTCAAAAAAAAAAAAAAAATAGAAATAAAAATAGAAATACATAATAGTACTATACATAACTGTACTTTGTGCTTGTTCTTTAGTACACAGAGTAATGTGGTAAAAGACAAAACTTTTAACCAAACGCAAATTTGCTTCTGAAGATCACATACAGTATGCCACACATCTAAGGTTTCAGATTTTTGTACCTACAAAGTCAACCTGTCAGATCTATCACAAAATAGAAAGACACAGTATATAATATTGATAATATTGAAATACTGCTTTGACTGTTGGGATGCATTACAACCGACAATGCATGTGTAGGCTGTGCTTTCACTGAAGCTGCAAGCCTGTCCACTTTGACTTTACGGCCTGCAGTTAAATTACATTCATACCATACAGATATGCTGAAGTGTGCAAATTACAGCAGAAATTGGCTGAGATAACTCCATGTACGAGTGCATTTCATGTTACAACATACAAACAGTCCACACCATAAATTGCAAACTAAATTTGCTTTAACCATTTCTATAAAAAGACTTGGGTTCTGATGGCACTTCAACTTCAGAAGACTTGTGAATGGACTGAAAAATGCACTTTAAGAAACAGACCCTGATGCTAGCAGGATTATCAGGAAAATTCAAATGATGCCAAAGTTTATAGCGAGAGACAACAAATTTAATTTCCTTTACACTGGAATATGTAATGTTCAGTTCAATTTTACAGATGATGACAATTGTTACTTTTTATAAAATTATTGTAAATGTCACTATGGAAAAATTCATTTTCTACCTCAAAAAATTATTTTAATAAGCCTGCTAACAATTGTATTATCTATCTCTGCCCATTATTTAAAACATTCTATGAGACAGGAGGTGACTACAGTCGAACAACATGATTCTAACATGCTAGAATTACTCCTGACTTCCAGATTAATACATGGGAAGTCACAGAATTAAAGTATTAAACAGTAGTTGTTCTTCATCAAAATAATGGCCTAAGTTGTCAAGAAAGCAATTAGGCTAAAAGACTCACAATATTTCAAAGTCTGTTTCTTAAAATCATTTAACATGAAATTTGGACCAAACTTCTATTAGAGATAACAGTTGCAAGCAATCGGTTAGTTATCCGTTGGATTTATGCTTGATGTTGTCGCACGTATGTGTGCCGGTTTTACTTACATACGCTGGAGTAAAAGGTGTGAATTGTTTTATGGATTGCTAGACTTTGCAAAGTCTTTCTTGGCAAATGAATTCTCCTCCTTCAACACATTCCTCACAATTTGCGCTGCAGCCTACCTATACCTAACCAAAGATATGTACTTATCTAGTAATCACGTTTCCCTATGATTGCTGTCTGCCAGAAAGACTTTGGANNTTATGTACAAATGAATAGTCACGACTGACATTACCGTTATGTATATTAAAATACTATGAATTGGTCTCATGAAATGAGCCAATGGCAGCGATCAAACAATGAGAGAAAATAATGGTACCTAGGCAAACTTTCACCCTATCACCAGGTGTGTCTACGGCAGAAATAGGATATCATTAAGAGAGCCCTAAACAGTTGAAGACAAGTGGAATATTACCATGACATTTACGTAACTAATCAGTCGTAGGTCCTTTCCACATCACTCCCATCATTTCTCACGATGGCCGTGACTGGCCTCTACCGAATTTGGTAGCAAAAAACAATGGTTTTAATTGAAAGTTGTGTGCACAATTAAAATGAGTGACCAGAGTCTGCAAGGGAAGCGATAAATGAGGGGAGTAAATACGCTTCCAGAAGAGCAGTACTGTAAATATGTGAATGTTCCTTCAGTGGTGGAGGAACCAAGATTAGGAACAGACACTTTCCAGCCCAAGCAGACTCAACAGAGTCTAATGAACTGCAGGACCTGACTTGCAAGACATGTTTCTGTATACATTCCCACCTACCATTTTCTAACGTCCCTCCTCCAAATACAGGTGTGACATGTTGGCTGCATTGATGTATGAATGCAGAGATGAGAAGTTTGCATAATACCAATGCATCAAAAGATTTCCAACAATGTATGAAACCACTGGTAATCACTGATCAGGATTAACTGTTGTATTCATTCATCCGTACTCATGGATTCTCATATGGCTAAGACCAAACCCTTTGATCATTTCTCTAATTCTAGCTAAACCTTACACTACATCAGTACCTCCTGGAGGTCCATTTGTCCAAAGTCTGAGACAAAAGTTGTGTCAAGATCTCCGCTTTCATATGCCAGTGCTGTGTCATTCCAGAGATGGTAGCTAAAATACATATTGACCAATAGTTTTGTGATAGACCTGCTACTACTGCTCAACAGAGATGCACAGGAGACCAGAACTGAGATCTAAATTTGTTACACACAGTCTTTAAATAATGTTCCTAGCAAAAGTCTCATTACACAAATTGCCTAGAAGTTAAAGAGGCACATTGAGTTGTTTTATGAAATTATAAAAGTAGGGTCTAAAATTTAAAAAGTTTCACAGTTTTCATAACTACAGATGTGAAACCTGACTAAGTATGCTAATTATAAGTATTGAAATGTGTTCACACCTTTCAAAATCATCACAAATTTATTGATATCAACTCAATAAGTCCCTTTAAGTCTCTACTTGAAATTCCTTACTGGTTGATGAGTAAGCCATCTTCGACTTGTTTGCTTCCCAGGAACAATACTGTTGTATCCAATGTTATGGTTAAATCTGTTCATAATCCATCATTACATCATTACATCGTAAGTTAGAGACGGTACAGAGTCTCAATTAGTGCTTGAAGGCAGTCACTCATCATCCCAAGTCACATTTTTTGGCTAGGGTTAACCAAAGTTCTGCTCTTTGATTACAGTAAATTCAAAAGATAGTGGCTCATATTACAAAGCATACACAGGGGACCAGTATCTTGATTACACATGGAGGAGTTTAGACAGGCTGTGGGAGGGGCTAGAAGTAAGTGACTGAGACAACTGAAATTGTCTGGGGTGATGAGTCACTACCTTATGTATACAGTTCATTACTACCCCACCAAGTCAACAGAACTAAGCCCATGCTACACATTACTAACTTAATCCCAATCATTAAGATACATACACTTGGTTAAATGCTCTCTTTATTGCAAACTTGGTATATCAAAGCAAATTGGTATATTAGTTTGTCTGATGGCCACCTCTAATAGTATGGTGGGTCTTTAATGTCTTGCTGCTAAGACATGAACTGATATACCTCAGTGACTGATTACCTAACACTTTCAAATCTGGGAGTATTTTTCCTTGGTGTCTGTAGTTAATACCCTGAGCATAATTTTGGGAAAGAAATGATTTCCTGTGTGCAATTGGAAAGTGACTGACTAACATTACTACCTTTTAACATTACCACTTGAAATGCCAAGGGCTCCTAATTTCATACAGCCATGTCATGGTTTGTGATAGGCAACCTTTCGTCTCAGGTCAGTGCATAAATCAAAAATTGTATACCCAGATTTGGTTCTATGTGCAGATGACAGAAAACACATTGTGAACTGGAATAGCAGATCAGCTTCATTTTCTTAGTTAGTTGTTTGGTGTCTTAGAAACTTTGCCTAGACGTCTAGGCTAGGCCAGTGTTTTTCAGGAAGCTTGGAAATTGTATGGACCTCTTCAGAGACCTCAGGTGCTGTTTTGGTATTTTGGAAGGAAAATCTCTGCAGGACATTGATTCATAGAGGGTGTACATATTCTTTTAAGGGTTGCACAAATTCAATCTGAACAAAACTAAGGGTATGCAGTTAAGGTGGCCATTTTCTGGTGACAGGAAAGGAGGACACCATCAGCAGAGCACCAGGTGCTGTGTGTTGGCACATGGCATTATTAGCATAACAACATTTTTGGATTCACAACTTCCAAGATAACCTGGAACAGCACTTGAACAGTGCATGTCTAGAGATCTGTAAAACTGGGAATTGATGTTTGCAAATGGAGTAATCTCTAGAATTGGGCATGACATATTTCAGGTACAAATACAATTATTAGAGTGGAAGAACATTCAGTGTCAAAGTGGAGGACAGGGTGCTCAAAAACCAGATGGTCCAGAGGAAAGTCAGATGAATGGCCACCCTATACCCAGTAAACTTACTAATGTATGAGCATTTACTAAGTGTCAGTTGCTCAGTAAATCAAATAATTGTGTGTCAAGATAGCTGTATGTGCAGCTTTTTGTACATACAGTAGGTATGCACTTGTTCATTATTTTTATGTTACATGCTATGCAAATCTTACTAAAACTTACTACTTGCTTGAAAGCACACAGGACAGAGAAAGCTGACATTGTATTGACACAAGAGATAAGTTGTGGTCAGTCTCTTACTAGCTTTTGCTCAGTCTCAATTATTAAAGGGAGAATCATGTCATGTAATCATAAGGTAATTAGTTCAATTTTTGTCTGAGTTGTAGTTTGCCTGTCATGATATTCTGTTGCAGGGTTTAATGGGAAGCACATTCAATATTCCCCAATTATGTGCCCTTCTCATCTTCTTTTGTGCAGCAAGTTTCTTCTGCGATACTAGCCATATTCTGTTCCTCTTCACATAGGCACCATGATTACACTGGCCTTGCTAAACAATACCAACACCACCAAGAGTCCTACGTAAGAGCACTTTTGTCCACTGCAAGAAACTGGAACTTCAGCCCTTACGAATGAGTTACAAACTGTGATGATAAACAATGGTTTGTGGGTAGATTGACATGGTTTGTGGCAAAAAGGTGCTATGAAAACTTAAAAGTGTTTTCACTGGTAACCCAGGTGTACACACTTATGGCATTTTATTACCTGGATCCAAAATTACTACCTGATTCCTTGATAAAGTGAAAAATGACACAACAGCTGTATGAACAGTAAAGACACTGTGTCAGATTTAACTGATCTAACATACAGTGCATAGCAAATGGTTCAAAATGGGATTTTCTTATTTTTCTCAGGTAAAATAGGTGGTCCCTACTCATGAGAAGGTGTAGGACTGGGAGATTGTATGTAGTGTACTCTTAAGATTCCTTCACACAAATTTGATGTACAGTACTGTGGAAATAACAATGTTAACTTTAAGGTGCACTTTTTGTTGGGAACCCAAGGTGTACGAGAGAAAATAACCCATTATCGTATTTTAGGAATCCATGAAAACACTAATAACTTACTCATCATAGAGTCTATTCACCCAAAGATGTCCATCCAAACAGAATGTGACTAGGCCAGATTATTGGCACAAATGAGACTTATAGTTATACCGATCAATGATTGTGGTAATACAGTAAGGGTCAGCTGTTAGGCTAGGTTTATGTGAATAACTGAGGTTAGTTACGCATAAATTTTTCAGGAGAATGATTTCCACCCAAACTTAGTTATTGTTTTGTTCCTTTAGACTTTAACTTAAACACTCCTCAGAAGGCTAAAAGCTTTTAGTCCAATTTGGGAATGTAGCAAACTGAAACCTATCTAGGCCAATGCATCATCATCCAATCTCATTCCCTGACCCAGCATAACCCTAGTTCAGAATGATTTGGTCATTCTGGCATTTCTCTGTCTGCAGTGATTATTTTTTTAATGTAGAGATGGTACTGTACTTACAGAGTTACATCAACATATTTTTGTCAGGGCTCACAATTGCAGCACTAACAATATATACCTAGGCCTTTCTACAGTAAAACATGATTCACAATGATCAAGCACCGTACTCAGTAATTCTCAACGTGAGACGGGCATACGGACAATGCTTCTAATATTATTCGTTACTGGTGATTGGTATAGTACTGTTATGCTTAATTCACTTACAACAAACCACTGCATGATGTGCACACGAAAGAGCCTATCGTCATGTTGACATAGGTAGGACCGCGTTGACCACAATCGAAGCATTTCTTGTTGTGCTCCCTACTGGCAAGTTCCCTTAGTGTTTTCAGATTCTTTTCATCTTGCTTCCTTTTTGATGCCATTTTGTCAACTGCGAAAAGCAAGTTAACGCATGTGTCAATTTGATGTACCAGCCAGCCTGTGTTACACTTAATTCCTTTACTGTAGTCTATAGTATAGTACTACTACTACACAGGGAATCACGGTACATGCACGGTGTTCATAATCATGATCACCGAGGCAGTCGGAATACTTAAGATCACCTTTAATTTGAAGCTTATCAACTCCCACTTACAAGGTTTTATCACAGAATAAAATAAAAACAGATGGATGGTAAGGAAAAAGAGCCTTCTTGGTTTGAATCGAAATTTTTACATATTTTTAAGCTGTATTAAGAGACTAGATCCCATTATTGGTTATTACTATTTTTCTACCTTTCATATGATATCGGATGGTATGTTGCCACGTTTACTAGGAATTGGAGAGCGCATGCCTGTTGAATACCGTCAGGGCTGTGTGAACTTTTCGTGTTTGTACTCTTCTCAGTTCACGCCCTCCAGTAAAAACACCAGGAAAAGATCAGGAAGTTATCCGAAGGTAGTGATTAGGCTATCAGTGAAGCGCGAACTATAGTGACCATTTCAGATCTTCGTTACAAATTTAGCTATCAATTTTAAATCATAGATCTACAACTTCTTCTACGGTAAAAAACCTGTATTTGGGGACCAGAAGTGCTGCATGCAGTCTGACAAAAACAAGCACAGTGTCAGCTATATATATAGTGCCTTCCTGAAAAGTGTGTAGCACTGTGGGTAGCAAGGCTGACTGAGATCTGGTGTTACGTCATGAAAATAGTCGGCGGCACTTACTAAAAAGAGAATCAGAGTAGCAATTAATCTACGATTCACTGAGGGTACAATTTTGAAGATTTTTTAGACGTAGACATACGCTCTTCACCTCGGTGCAATCCGTGTATGTTTCGAAATTCAAGTCATGATATTTGAAAAAAAAAATACAGGGCGTATCACATCTCCTTTAAACAGGGGAATGTTTTGGACGACCCAAGCTTACCGTATTCCAAAACTTGGGAGACAAGACATTTGGTATTACGCCTTTAACTTGAACGCCAGTTGCGTTTTTTTCCACATTGAAAGTATGCTTTCTGCAAAGTGGATGGGCTCTTGGAATGCAAGTTGGGAGGGTTATAGGCTATGTCTTCCACGATCGTCATTATGAAAAGTGATGCAGACTATGGCCAGAAGTGGCTGAATGATGTCAAAAGTTTACATGTTTGCATCTTGAACTCCCGTCTGTGACAGTACTAGGCACAGTAAGACAAATATCTCAATGGCATATTATGTGAGTGCATTAAAATCACAGGAGGACGGAAAAGTGCTTGTATGAACGCCGTTTTGTCCCTCTGGCTCAGTGCAGGAACGTATATAGGCCCTACTATGGACCGCAGCACTTGGTCCCCTGTTAGTGCCCCAAGCCAGCAGTACAGTGGGGTACAGATTCTCAGAGAGGATCGAAGTTGGTGCAGACCGTATGTTTAATTCTTACCTTAAGTTCTCGTCTGTGCCATAACTTGGGGTTCCACCATGAATTACTCCTTACTAAGGGCTGGCAGGCTGCAGCCATGTGAGATATAGAAGGCCGACGTCAAAACTGACAGGTGACTGATCGCTGTCCTCAGGCAGCAGTGGGCCAGCTAGGAGAGAGGTGTCACCCTTGAGAAAAATTTTTGGCTCCTTGAAGTGGGCTGGATGGAAAATCATGGTGCCATATATCATACTAGAATTGAAATCAATTTATCTCCGGGAATTCCTATTTTTTAAGTAACTTTATTGCCGAACTTTTCCTCTTGCTTCGTTAAATTTAACTAATCCTTGGATGTAGCATCCAGCTAATTGAGAATGACGGTGTGATACTGAGTCGGTGTGAACTTAAAATATTAGTAGGTCTATATCCCAAATGTTTATTATTATTATTATTGTATCCAAAATAAAATGTCGAAAAGATCCACGATTGTCAAACTCCGTGGGTCATATAAATGTGGGGAAAAAAGGTACAAGATCAAAACGAACCAAAGTATGTAAATCATCCAAAACCGTCTGGAAATCCAAGTTCATGGCCCGCCCTGCTAAACATGTTTTGAAGGTGGGAAATATTTTGTATTTCCTTCATTCCTGTTCTCGCTAGCATGCAGGTTGCCGGGGATGAAGACTTTTTTCTTTATTTGATAACCTACACACGTACACTTGCATGTGTGTGTAGGTTATCAAGTAAAAAAGTGGCCTACTGTATGCTCATACCATGTGTACTTAAAAGCGTATTCAAGCTAACTGGGAACTTGTTTCACTTGTAATCCCTTTATGATATTAATTGAAAATTAAGACAAAACAGATTAACAACTCAATTGAAACAGTATTCGTGGCGGTGTAAAATCTATTCTAGGTTTCGATTGGCCATAAATAGATACACCAGCTGTAGCTTAAACTCAGTATACTAGTATGCGACTACCGGATGGAATTCGCAGCAGAACGCTCGACATATTTATTACCCGCATGGACCATCCTTTTAAATGATTAATTAAAAGTATTTGGACTCGATTCTACTACTTAAAGTACGTCAGTTCTCCTGCTTAAAAATAGGTAATTTTTATTATTAAAGTAAAGTCTTATTATTTGAAAATGTTTCACTACTTGTGCTTGAAAGAAAAGCTCATGTTTTACCCAGGCGTTTCCAACAGAAGATTTCCAATCTAGTCTGCGTCGCTCCGTTGCATTAGATAGTGTTCAATTTTTGGTTTTATTGGCAAGCTTAAAATGGGGTCATTATCAACGAAAAAAGTGGCCGGGGTCTAAAGTTATGGTCACCCCCTCCCCTGCTATTTGCCAACTGTTCCACGAATAAATATAACAGGGGGCATAATGTATATTATCATTCTTGTATCATCGTAACCCATCTGACATTTTTCATACATTGATTTTTATCTTATTAATTGAGAAATTTCAGGCATGAGATCCCTATATCAAGGCTGGCTATATGCAACTTGAGTGCAACACCTGGAAAGTGCCGCTTTCCGTGGCCATCTGGAATGCTTGAAAAGCAAAACTTTTCTTGTAAGCTCCGTGCCAAGATGGTGGCGTGACAGTTAGATACTTTAGATAGTTCTTACCTCACCCAGCATTTTAGGTTGATGAGTGAGAGCAATTCTGCAGCCATATTTGGGTAACTAAGAAGGGCAAACATGATCCTTTTCAGGCAAAAGGTAGCAGAGTGTTCCCATCCCCTTAGACCTTTCTTCGTGCCACGTAGGCCCATCTGTTGACTGACTGATTTGAAATCCTGGCTTGAGACTTGGTAGGCAACACCCCTCCGATTATACCCCTCCCTCATCACAGCGGTCCGAAAAGGGGACGATGAGTCGATTTTGCCAACTCACATAAAAATCCTTTACGCCCCTGAAATACAGAGTTATGTTTGACGGAGAACAGAGTTCCCCACACTTGCTCCGTATATATTTGAAAAATTCTGTAAGAGAACAACATAAAGGCAAAGATTTATACCTTGATGACAGAAGAACTTAAATATGCATCGTTAATGTCCAGTCATGCAAGAACACATGAGCTAAACGAGATAGATCATTTCTTCCATGGAACATTCTTTTACTTTCTGATTCTGTTTCTCCGCAGCAATGAAAGTGAAGATAGAAAGCGTGTCGAAGGCGTCAAACGGAGAAAATCTTATCACAGCTGAGGTACTGACCAGTT
>VJOZ01073014.1:0-14265 GCA_009801055.1 Stichopus horrens
TGTAAGTAAACTGTCTGCAGAAAGTTACCATTTGAGATGGTGATGGCATCTTTTGTGTGTGTTTGTGTGTGTGTGTATGCCCTTGTATTGTATAGTACTTTCTGAGGACTTCAATAAAAGAATTTCATGTCCTCCCAGAGAATTCTATTGAAATCTCAAGTCCTCAGAAAAACAACAATAGGGGAGTGTATTGTTAAGGTTAGGGTTCTGGAAGAAAGACAGGAAAATTCAATGGAGTCCTCACTCTGTAATGTAAAGCTGTGTGTGTTTGTGTGAGACTGAGAGAAAAAGAGAGGTGCCTTCACTTGAAAGGAACTTACTTTAAAGAACCATAAGATGATTGAACAGTTTTCAACTTGATATGAAGCTGTTGGGTGTCTGGTGAATTCACATCACAGATCAATGGTATTACCCCTTGCTTACAGCACAGTTGTTTGTATTTGGTAATTTTTGTTGTTTTTTTCAGAATGATCGAAGTAAACTCTAGTACTAGTTCAATGGAGTACCTTGGCTTAGTGGCTATACAAGGAATGTGTGAAAGAGTGAAAGTTATTTGCACATAGTGTGTGGATAACATTAGAGCTACTGTATGAGTACAATACTAGATGATCCCTACTGTGTTAGGTTCTAGATTTAAAAAGTCATCTGATGTCAACAGAGGTCAAAAGTCTGAAAACATAAAAATCATGATATCCCAAAGGTGAAAATCTTGTTGACATTTTAAATGTGACTTTTGTAAATTGTTTATGACCACATAAGTCAGTGTCCTCAGTTTCTAGGCAAATTTCTTTTTTTGTGGAGGTCTAAGTTCACGAGACATACAAGTGAGAGTTAAAGTTAGTGTATCCAGGGAAATGCTAGTAAGTCAATGTTATTTATATGTCTGCTGTTTGTGTAGTGTAGGCACACATCTTGCCATATGTGGTCACCTCTGAGTGACATGTTCGGCAAACTCTTGTATATCAAAATATCAGAAGTTGTTTCGACAGACTTGCCTGCCGATGAAACTTACTTGATGAATCTTTGGTCTCCATAAGTAGAACAAACACAACCTGTCTGTTCTGCAGGAATGTACTGGTATGTTACTATTTTGTATGTACCTCTAGTCACCTTCCAAATCATTTGAAGTTGTAACAGGAGAAAAAGAACAATCATCAACAGATCATTATTGGATTCATATCATGGACATATATTTACCCTGTGCCCTCATTTATGCATTGTTGAATTTAGTTGTGAAAAGCCAAATTCTCTTCTGCTTATGTAGCTCTTTCCTGTTTTTAAATTGTGATACATATCCCACAAGGAAATTAATTGGAGATAATGTCTCTATTCATTGACATTGTATTGTTATTTTAAGGTCCTAGGTGCTTGTACCAAATCAGACAAAGAAATTTTGCATTTTAACCCTGTTGTTTATAGTAAACACAAGAGCGTGACATAGCAGTACTGTGATACCAGGTCATAGCACTGTTGTTGATTATAAAGTGTACCATGTACCGATTACCGATTGTTCGATAGTATGTACCACCTCCAAAGTCTGTTAGAATGTATGTAGAGCAGTGACAATCAGAACCACCTGTTGATGGCTGTCCATGAATATGGTGGTGGTGGTACAGTAGTTTGCCATATCATTGACTGATGCAGAGATGAGGCCTTGAGAGGTTTTTGATGAACAGTCACATCGGATTCTGGTTGTAAACGGTGTCTTGATTTCACTTTAAATAATGAAAGTTATGTTAAATTAGGAAGAAGTATTGCACAAAGTACTTCATCAGATTTCACATAGTGTAGTCTGTACATTTTCTTGAAGTCCATTAATATCAACAAAGTATCAGTGTTGACCATGCTTACATTTGTAGACAAGTGAAGACGGTATACTAAGGGGATAACCCGTATGTGGCCAAGGCCATCAGTACAATTTGTAATGTAACTTTTGATATTGTCAAAACTGTTTACTTATCATGTTAAAGGAGAACACATTATCATCACATGGCATACTGCATTTGTTTCACAGAAAAAATCATAGTTTTACAACTAGACTTTATGAATGAAGAATAATAGATTATTCCAAAATCAGACAGCATGCATGGTATCTTTGTTTTCAAGATATATTTTTCACTAGTAGAANNTGCTCACCCAAACTTTCAAAAATTAAAATGGTAAATCTTCTGTTTAATACTCATCTCATGCATAGTACTTTAAGGAGAAGCTATTGCTGATGTTAAGTGGTGAAACTGTATTGGCTTAGCAATGATTGAATTTAAACCATTTCCTGTGTATGCCATGTTGGTGTAATTGAAAAGCAGTATTTCTCTTGAAAGTCAAATGCAAAAGATAAGAAGCAGGTTGATATCTCAAACCAAGTGTTCTTTTTGTCAGAGAGTGGTATGGCTTGCATTATCATTCCTCAGGGTGAATATTGTTGATGCAGCTTGAAGTAAATGACAGATACGTACATGGCTGTGAAACTGTTTCTGCTGTCTTCTGATTTGTGTCTTGTCTTCTACCACATTAATATTGACAGGTTGTAGCCAGGGCTAACCACCATATTGTTTGCTGTTCTCACTCTAGTCTCTTTCTCTCTCTCTCGTAACATGCAGATTGACAGGCCGCAAGAAACAATGCATCAACCTTGGGTCTTACAACTATCTGGGTTTTGCTGAAAACACTGGACCAAGAATCGGAGCTGTAGAAGATTCTATAAGGGAGTATGGGGCTGGCACTTGTAGTGCAAGGCAAGAACTAGGTAAGCTGGTCTCACTGCAAAAAGAGAGAGAGGGTTGTTTTTAGCAAGTGACTAGGTGTTGGGTTAGGTGAAAATACATTTTCATGAAATAATTATGATCAAGCCCTCCAAAAATGAAAGGAAAGAAAAAACAGCATTTTGGCAGGAATCGATTAAAGAAACTAAATATCTTTGCTAGTGGGATGTAGGAGCTATGTTATAAAATTGTGAGATGTTGTTGTTTTGGATGAGAATTGTTGCCAGTCTTCCTGGCGGAGTGGAAGTCTGCTGTAACGTTACGCTTAGAGAGGAGAGACCGCAGGTAGAGCACGGAGCAGGAGACGTTCAAGAGGGATTGATTGATTTTATAATGAAAGCTTCAGTTTATTCGTCACTATACCCGCAGATTTATTAATATGAAGAATTTGATGGAGTACAGCTAGATAGGATACATTGACAGGAGAATGCTCAGTAAATCCTAGACCTGTAGTACTTGTTGTTAATATTTGAGTAAAATAGAGACATTTCCTCTGTGGAATCTGATGGGGGAGTCCCTCACTGGCATCTTTGTCAAACTTTGTAGAGGTAGGGAGAGGAGAAGTCACATCGTAGACATATACACACCTCCTCCCTTCACTGATGCATACATTTAGCCTCGCTCTAAATGTCGCCTAAGTTGCAAGAGGTAAAATCAGTGAGGAAGAAAAGGCACATTGTGGTGGCTCGAGGCAAATGGGGGCGGGTTAGACCTCAGAGGGTGCTAGAATTAATCCAATTCCGATGTCGTTTAGAGCAAGGCTGAATTTATTCATCAGTGAAGCAAGGGGTAAGTNNCAATGGGACTAACCAATACTGAACAATACTGAATAATTCATTAACTCTAAACCCACAGAAGCTAAGCTCTATGTCTGTAACTCTATTGGTTACTGATGAGCCTAAGGTTCCTGATGAAAATAATGGATAAATGAATATATTCTGTCTTTGTGACCCTATTTATAGATTCTGCTTTTTCAGTTTGGAAAAAAAAGAACTGGTCATCTTAAATGCAAGCACATTACTACATCACAAAATATCCCTGTATGCTCATTTAAGGATTGTCAAAATTAGGCATGTGTGCAGTACATTAAGCCGAGTTTGTGTTGGTGAAGGCGCTATGTGCAGTATGGGGGTTCTGAGGAGCCTTCTTTCATGTAGCAACTATTCTTTAAAATATCTTCACATTATTAAAGCATCCATGGAATTTGTAAACTACTTTACTGCCTCTATGTGAAACAGTGACATCATTTTTCTCTGATCATGTTCAATAAGTGGACTAATCATTCACACTTTGTTATAGTGCAATATCACAGTGGAGGATTACCAAACAGACCTGACCTGACCTCAAATACATTACGCAGACTTACCATCTTTTCATCATACAATCAATCCTCACACATTTTTGAATCATCTGTTCATGATTTAATCAATTCCTGCTGGCCTAGGATCTAATATGACAGGTTTACTGTTTAATAAATTCATTCAGCAAGAATTATTGATTTTAATACCAATGCGGTAAGGTATAGTGGGGGCTGTGCAATGCATTTGAACAGGTGGAATTGGACTTTGATGTAAAAGACCATTCAATTCCAATGCTTCAGCAGCATTGGTTATTAGCTTATCCTCAGTTTGACGCACTTAACCGTTGCACTTGCTCAACTTGTTAAGCCTTTGAATGTTTATTCATATTTTATGCATCTGGTAATTCTACAATTCAAACCATCATGGTGTTGTTCAAATGACTGTGATAAGTGGTTGGTTTCCCCACAGTTGTGTTTGCACGTACAGTGTGTGTCTTTGAAAAGTCTGGGAGGTTTGCTGTTGCTGACGTCCATCAATAGATCTGATCTTTTAGGCTTGTAATACTGTCTGAAAATAAATAAAAGAGGGTATGGATGGATTAAGGGATTGATGTAGGTTTTCCGGGTGGGGGGGATTTGGGAAGAGGGGGTGAGGGAGGACCTAGGAACAGACTATTTCAAATTCATAAAATGGGTATTGCAAGCAACATTCCATTTGTTGAATAAGGATGAAATTTTTGTCTGAATTAAATTCAAGAAAAATTTTAAATTGCAGAAGAGTACAAGCAAAAGTGAATGGAAATAAATGTCTCACAGCTTAATGTAATCTCTCGTGTTTGGGTGATGTGAACGTATATGTCAGGTTTTTTAAAAACCTATAAATATTGGATACTTGGTCGAGAACTGGCCATGTCAACTGGAACAAATTTCACTCTTGTGCTAATGGTTCACTATCAACACACTGGAACAGTATTATAAATCAGTTTTATGTTGTTATGGAAATTACAAAAAATAGCAGTAGTCCAGAAGAGGTGATGATTCAGATTACTTGGATTTTAAGGATTAGTTTTGTAATTTTCATCCTATTATCTCATCGAAAGGTACCTTGGATATTCATCAAGAACTTGAAAGACTAGTTGCTGAGTTCACTGGGAAGGAAGATGCCATTACTTTTGGCATGGGATTTGCCACAAATGCTCTAAACATACCAGCTCTGGTTGGCAAGGTAAGGATATACACCTGTATATTTTTTAACCTTGACTATTTTGTCTTATTAAGTAATGCCCTGATGGTAAACAAATTTTGTTCACGGCCGCATGGCTGGAGAGTTGTCATACGAGTCAGCAAAACATCTTGTGAACAGACATTTATGCCTGCATATTTATACATATGCCCTGTAGTGAGAACTTGTTACTTATTGTAATGGTATATCAGCAGCCTTTGCAGGTTTTCTACAATGCTAGTTGTATGGTGGGTAGTGTGAGTAGGGCACCAAACCAGATTTGACCCACACTCTGCTAGAGACCTAGTCAAAGATTGCAACCAATAATGGCTAGCATGATTGACAGAGGTTGTCTGGAGACAGGTAACAGAGAAACAATAAATAGAACACACCAAAAGTGAATCGAATAACATGTATCGTAAAATGTTACTTTGCATCTAATTTCAGGTGTCATAGGCCTAGGAGATAAAAAACAAATGCATTCAAGCAAAATTCTTTGACCAGTATAGTGTTAGAAATGTTGTTATTTCACTGTTGTTGCAAGTATCATTCAAAATTCCCATTCTGTCAACATGGTATTCCATGCAGTGCACTACTAGCAAGAATTTTTGCCTTGGTGCATGTTTATCTTGCTAAAGGCATTCTTCGTCTCATCTATTGTCAGTTGTGTTTATTTTTGCAACAGTGCTGCAAAATGTTGCATTTTTGGAGGAAAAAATGATTCTTGCAATAATTCTTGCATTCTTTGTAGGAATAATTTTTGTTTATTGTGGTTACCATGCGTCCTAAGTTAGGTTTAGTCCTGACGATGTTAGTATTGGAGATACTCATGTTGTAGACTGATAACAATCAAGCATCTCTTAGGCAGCTGTGAATCCTACTTGTGAAATAATTGACCCTGTAATCTGACTCTGACTCTTGTGTCAAATACATCTGGAGAACTTTTGAGAGGCTCCCAAGAAGTATCCTTAATAATATCATCATGTCAAAGTTAATTTATATTTCTGGATGGGGCACTTAGTTCTTAGTCAACATAGCTTATACAGGCATACACCATGTATATAGGCTACACCTATTTACTCTTTTATGTGGGTTTTGTGTTAAAGCTTGAATATGAGTTAAAATTTTGTCAGTGAAAGTAAAATTCTGTGGAACATGTCATAGCCACTCCCCCAAAAATAAAATATTGTTTAAGCCCCATTTTTGCATACATTGATTTTTTTATCCAGTTCCATTGGTCTGTTTGATATCAGGTGATTGACTGCTATGCTTTCTTGGAGACAATTCGAGATAATTTCTATAAGAATATCTGGAAGATAAGTGCGTAGTCCTCTTCCATATTTTGTGACAGGTGATCTTTCTCCCTACTTTCTGTTCCCTGAAACACCGAAGACGAACAAAAAAAGGAAACGAATGCTATTACCGTAAATATTCCGGTTTCTATACAATGGACTCCTCTCAAGATAGAATTGCTGGTGGAAGGCCCCTTTCTTGTCGTAAAGGACAGTCGTGAAAAATGATTTTAAAAGGACAGTCAAGTATAGCACACTAGGATAGCTAATAGTGCCATAATGACGTTACTTGTCGACTTAAAGTTCAGTGGCGTTTAAAGGCACTTTTCAGTCAAAAACTCAAACACGAGACAGAAATGACGCGAAGATTTACTACTTCGGTGTTACATGATCTGACATACGAAATGTTTTGAAATAAAAGCATCTTATTGCTTTTTTATTTATTATTTACCACACTTTTAAGCTTCTTTTTTCTGATTTATTGCTAGACAAGAATGTTACAATCTAAAATCACAGCAAACATTAATGAACAATGTCAGAATAATGTTTGCTTTTAAGTTTTAGGTTTTAAGTCAGAGAGAGGTTTATGTATTTACGTTAATAAATTCATATTCTGTTTGATCGTCCCTGTTCTTAAAGCTAGCTATTACCCACGTTGTTCACCCTCCAATAATCTTACACAGTCATCCTTACCCTCTATTTGTCCATGAATGGGACTGCAGTTTAGTACTCGGTGGTTTTTATTTCCGGCGATTGCCATAAATTCCCTGGATTTCATTTTTTTTTCTTCTCTACAGTAGTGAGGGAAATCGTGCCTCCCTATCAATTTCAACTATTAAAAGACACACATTTTATTGTGTTAAATCTAAAATGTGAGCCTCTTTTTTTTTAAGATTCTCCCGGGCTTTCGGCGTTTTCCCTTCGGTGTCTTTTGTTTCCTTACTTAATGTTACCTGTTGAGATATCATGTGCAGTCGTCTCCAGAATTAATTATCACCCTCTTAATCTTAGAGAGCACGGATAATTGACGAGACTGGAAAAAGTTTCACTTTCACATACTCAAATTTATGCTTCGTTTATAAACAAGTCATCTTTACCTTTTGTAAAAACATTTTAGTTACATATTACCGTATGCCTAGAAGAGCATCCTGGGAGGATAACTTTTGTTAAGGTATCTTCCTGTGTACATATCGATGGAATCTACCATGGTGATCCGGTGGAGACTTTTTTCTGGGGGGGGCGGGGGTTACATGTATACATGTAAGATTTCTCTGGAAGATTGGCCAAGGACTGCTGGAGGTACCTCAGAGTTTAACGTAAACAACCATTCAATCTCTAAATCACGAACAGAGAACTAAGCACTTGCCACATTCTTCATCATTTCAGGTTTTAAAATTTCTGGTTACAGTTTCATTCAAACCTACCAGCTTTTTAATGATATAACTGTGTTGTTACATTGGGAGAATTTCTGCGTTAGGACCAAACAGGGTAAAAAAAGGAAAAAACATGTAGATTTGCAATGAAGTTAAAACGAAGTAGGCTATAATTTTACTTTTCTTCGATGCATTGTCAATGTGTATCAAAATTTTCGCTCCTTTTTCTATGCATGTAAGCAAAAGATGTTACAAGTTAAGGTGTGGAAAAAATGCGAACGACAAGTCTTTTTATTTGCATATTGTTAACCAAAAAAGGGCCTGAAACCTGCCAGAGATAGAGCTTTCCCCCCATAGTTGCATTCGGTACTTGCATAAATTATAGATATTTCGATCCTTTGTTTGGATTAGTGGGCCCTGGGCAGTAAAGCTCCTACTTTGATTTGCTGTGATTGATGTGTGCAATGGTAAACGATAGAGTGGTATTGAGGTTTTTAACTCAATTGCTTGTATTTTCAACTTCAAAAGAAGAATGATGTCAAGAATGTCATGAAAGTAGAAGTACAAAAGAAGAATGTCAGATGCCAGGTGTGCGTTTAACTTAATGTTAAAACTCTAAGATCCACTAAATTGCCGTTCAATTAGCTCAAACTGTCAAAGGTATTTCATTCATTTTATTAATCGATTCCCGGTTAATAGCATTTACCTAACAACATAATTGCCACTCAACTAATCCTTACACAATTAGCTCGTTCAGAACAACGCTTTGATTCCAGGTATTTAGCTGCCCACATTTCCAGAGAAGGTGAGACAAAACTCGAAACATCTGTTTAATTGACACAAAAGAATACATTTACTTTGTTACATTGTTGACAATGGACTGATGACATTCAAATTGAACCAAGTGAAGGAAGTCTAATTTTTTGTCAACCCCAGATACATCGACAAGATTCAAATTTCTCTGATTGTTGTTGCCAGCCTCTTCAATCACAATTGAACTGTGTCTGACATATTCAGGACATTCTTACAAAGGAACGTTAGATAACCAAAAGCATTGAGATTCGACGGGTTTGCTGCTCTATAGTTAAAAAGTAGTTAAAAAGATACCCGTGTATCAAAACCATACTACCCAAATCGACGCACCTAGATCCGTATCGAGAATTGTAGAAATCAAATAAAAGAATTTAGTACCTGAAACCTTTCCCCAAATTTTGTGAATGATGGAGCACTAAACTTTTGGACATGAACGTTCGCTAGGTTTTCACGCGCTCAATCACCTTAACTTATAATCATAACATTCCTGTGCTCTTGGTCAAACATTTTACTGTTTTTCAATCCCACGTGACCTGCTAAGTCAATCAGAATTTGTTAAAACAAAATTAAGACCTCAAAAGAACATAATTGAGTTTCATTGAAATGATTATATCCTCCATTCAGACCAATAAGAACGTATGATTGTGTTACCATAGTAACATGGTGAATCATTCATATATGTGGCTACAACTTTATAAACAATTCATTTCATGCACAGCAATTATGTGTATGCCAATTATTCAATATGCTGAAAACACAAACTGCCATAAGTTACTGTGTATAAGAATTTTCTTTCATTCTTATTGTCTTCAGTTTCATGCCTCATGCATGCAAGAACTAATATCAATTACACTGCTTCAAATATAATGCCAAGAAAAGTTTAATACTGCCACCGGATACTTTGCCTAAACCTTTGTTTTCTTACAATCGACAACAGCAAGAATTACTTGAGATAAGGCTGGCTTTTCACTTAGGGAGCAAAAATAAAATGCTCAGAACATGCCCCACAGTCCTTAACACCTTAATTGTCATCAGGTTTTATGAAAGTACAGTCGACACCAAAATTAATGCTGTAAGTACAATACAATGGGCGAACCAAAGTAATACGTTCAGGATTAACACGGCTGTATAAATCAATGTGTCACCTCAAACAGCTCTTATCGACTCATTGCTTTCTATTAGCTTGTAGGCAAGAATCACATCCTATCCAAAGGGATAGTGCAAGAGTACTTAATCTCAAAAACCGCATAACATTAAACCGCATACGATTAATGGACTGAATTCTCTACCGTAGCTACACCATTCTGGATCTCCCTCTGTTTGTTTTGTCCGGAGTTTATATGCAGGGAGGCTGCAGCGTGGATCGCTTGTCAGTTAAAAGTGATTACGAAGTTAATAACACTCAACCTAACGGGGGAACTTAATCATCCTACAGCTGTGTTAAGTTCTCATGTAGCCGGGACTGCATCGCCGAGAAACCGTCATTTAAATTCGACTGTATCCCTAGAATCATCCCTAGAATCGTTTAAGGGAGTCTATAGTTCATCTGCCGGATTGATGGCTTATCGAGAGGAGCGAGAGACGAGGTTAGGGGTACTCTTTGAATTACCTTCATTTATTCAGATTTAGCTCTGTAGATGTAGACCTGTGAGGGAAAGTATTGGTCTCACAATTTCATCGTAAACTGTCAAAGTATCATCAAGATACACGTACAACCTTATCGTGTGTGTATATGTTTCGTACATTATTACATAAAAAATCTGTTGTTATTTCGGAACTTATAGGCTTTATTTGGAAGACGTCTTTATTTATTTCTGCTCAGTCGAATAGCTGTCTGGTGAACTGATAAACTGTTTGTGGTTCTAAAATAGTATGACAAGTGACTTCAGCCAGAAGGACGTGAACTACTGTATCTTTAGCACATGACAACCGCGATCATGGTGGTACATAGCACGAAACTCTGAAACCATGTGATCTGAACATTTTTAAAGGTGCGAGTAAAGTACATTTTTCCTTACGTGAAAGGCACTTTCCTTCGGGAACAAAGGTATCAATGTAACTTATCCTTGAGACATTCTTTTTTCCTGTCTTTTATACGCTGGCACATCTCAGACCTTTTCGAATCGATTTGAAGAGCACGAGGGATGTATTTTTAGACGTGTCCTTCCGTGCGGAATGAATTGTGAAAAGATTGAAGGAACCATTTCGAAACGAACCACAAGTCTGGAAACTTCTTCAAGCGAAAATACCACTTTTGTAGGGTTTTTTTGTGTTTCAGACTCAAATTTCTAATGACAGCTGTGTAAATCAACCAAGCTTCACAATGATGGTGCAGTGCAAACGGTTGTTGATCGTCTTTTTGCTGGCTTGGCACGGAACTTTGGCCGATTGGATGTTACCAGATACTCTACCGCCAGAGATTAAACATACTACTACAGTTACCATGACAACTACATCCAGAGGTACAACCGTAGATGGTACCCAGAGTCTGACGGGATGCGAAAATAGCGGATGTGTGTGTAAAGAAACAGACAGAATGGTAGAATGCAGGGGATCCAGATTCTACTCTCTGAGAGATATCGATCTACCGGCAAATACCGAAATTTTGTGAGTATATTTTTATTACATTATTATTGATAGTGTCCTCGCAAAACAGAGTCAAAGAGTGAAAATTGACTAGTGTCTTGGAGTGTCTTGAATGGCTATCTGCCTTTCAATGAATTCTTATCTATACGTAATGAATGACGTCATGTACGAGGTATAAATCTATAACAGGTAATACTGCCAGTGCTTTTAACACCGAGTCACGCAAAATTTCAATCGAAAAACTCTAAATCACTTTATTCAGTCTTACAGAGTGCATTCTCATTCTTTGACACTTGAAAGAAAACTATGGATTGCTACACAGAAAGATCTGATCGTGTCAAGTAACACCTTTCGGTTTCTCTCAATCACCTCCCACGGTCGTTTCCTCGGCACTTATACGTTTTTATGTCCAAAAACTGCATACACTGAGTTGCACACCGAGGAATGAATTTTGCGTTACTGAGGCTTTCAGAGCCAACCTCCATTTGCTTAACCACAGTTCAACAGTTGGCTTTATTAGCGTAACCCGCAGATTAAAATGTAGCAGAACGTGTGGGATGAGTGGTTTAACGTTCGAACTTTTCTCGTTCGTTAGGACGTTACATGCTAGAGGTCCCAGCATGGAGTGAAGTGATAAATCGCAAAGTCGTTTCGAAAAATTTTGTTTAACTATATTTGCTTCTTGACTGATCCGCCAGTGTCCCGTTTTATGTATGTAAATGTATGCTGCTAAAGTTTTGACAGAATAATAAAAGGATTTACTGTTGTTTGGTATTTTTCTAAAGCGTGTGACTGGATACCAATCGATTCGAAATACGCGTGAAGTAACATATGTAATATACCGGCAGCTCTTTCATTAGTTATTTAATACTCCCAGAACACATGGAAGCCAATCAGGTATAGCATACGCCAATCACTTAGTAGTGAAACAATCGCACTTTGCAATCATCTTTTCTTTTCTAAAGTTCGTATTTTTTTTTTGTAGCAAAGTCGTCAATCACCATTTTTTCTCTTGTTGGTTGATTGTAGGAGTTATCGCCATGGCGTAATACACAATATACAAGTCATGTTGGTATATTGAAATATCAAAAAATGTTGTTGTTTTTGTCAGTTATCGAAAAAAGAATTAAAAAATAGAAAAAATAGAAACTATCACAACAATTACTTAACGACGCTGATGATGCCTCACAAAACCTGGCACGTTTAAGACATAGTACGTATATGTCGTATATACATATACTACGTATATTTCAATAACGTAAGAAAACGTAAACCAAACAAATAGTATAGGAATTGTTTTAAGTGATATGAAAAATATATAAAACACACAATAAATTGTCGAACATTACTGAACCTTCGGCCCTCAGCATTGTTAAACTTATGCAAATTCGTGCTCGTACCAAGCTTAGTATATCTTTGTCCTAAAACGTATACGTTGTACTTCTATGTATGATAGATCTATGGCGGATGAAAAGAAACTGCTGTTTAACGTAATGTGAGCATTGTTCTAGAGGACTTCAAGACAGTATAGTAACGATGCTTCGTACTGTTGAGAATGTCGTCAGAGATGTCATGACAGTACCACGTGACATGGATCCTTTAGTTAAATCATAACACTGATGAGAGGTCTGTTTTTTTTTTTCTTTTTCAAGTTGTCCTTACACTAATATAGATATCTTCAGACCTGTTCAGTTATTCATCCATTCTTCCATGTTTTTTTCACAGCTATACATAGAATGATATTTGTATCCGCTCAGTATTTCCAACTAAACTTTAGATACATTTGTCTTCAGTAATTTACAATCTCACATTATAAGTGTTAGGATTTCAGTATATTGGCCTAAAGGTATCGATCGCTCATATCCTGCAGCAGAAACTAACAAAAAAAAAGAATAAATTTAAAACTGTTATTGAATAGATCGTATCCGTTTAACACTTGTCAGCTCGTAGAGATGACAAACAAAATGTCAGTCATCCACTTTAGATGGGATCTGATACTATAGGTTTGCAGTCTGCATTCTACGTAATATTATGTAGAGCAAATAGCTAAGTGGGTAAAAGTTATTGATATCAATCAAAGAATGGCAATACAGTAATTGTAAAGGAAAAGTTAATTCGTCGTCACTGTAAGTCGTCTGTCAAACCTTTCGCAAAGCATATCAATATTTCTTCCTTCTTCCTTTTTATTGCCATTTATGAATTCTCATTGTGTATTCTAAATCTCTGTCAAGGTTGTCTGCGGTATGTTTGTAAGGACAAGAATTTTCATGTAAATTCCAATTTTGAAAGAGACACGTAATCATTCCATTGGGATATTTTAATATTTAATCATTTCAATAAGCAGACTTCAGATAATCATATTCCAGAAATTCTAGATTTGAAATAACCAAATCACCGTGAAGCAGATGGCATTTAAAAAAAATCCTCACAACCTGTCGATTTCCCCCTCCCTTAAAAAATGTTATCAGTTAAAAACATTCTCCAAAGACTTTTAACTGTTTTTCATGATTCCAAACAAAACTTGCTGCTTCGGTTCTGGGACTTGTCTTAGTTTATGGATAAAATTATGTTTTCTCACGCTTCGCTTCCATTCTGGTCCAGAGATTGTGATCAACATATAACATATATTCATGAGCACGGATGGATTATCAATCATTAATTTATGTTATCATCTGTTCATCTGTAATTGTCATGATATGCTTACCGCATAAGGGAATGAGTAGTGACGCAACTAAATGCTATACGTTATTTAGAGAGATTTGCATTCTTTTTTTCAGTCGCAGAGGAATTTTCAAATAATGGACCACATTTCCATGTTAAGATCTTTTCAATTATTCCACACACAAACAAACGTATGAAAAAAAAAAGATTTAAAAAGCATGTCACAAACGCAGCTGCATGATCTAATAGGTTATAT
>VJOZ01073074.1:0-20336 GCA_009801055.1 Stichopus horrens
TGCAATATGCTCCCTTTTACTTCATAATTGACATCAACATCTCCATTTGTGCAAGGAACCACAGTGCCCTTGGGCTCTTGTTCTTTCACAAAAGCTAGATTTTGCTACTTACTGTACTCTTTTGTCTTGGTAGGGTATGATTTGATGAATAATCTCCAAAAATCTTTTAAACAACAAAAATTTGGTTGAATTTAAGGTTGTTCACCATTGATGTGCTCATGTAGATCTTAACCTCTAACATTTTCCTCAGAACTGCTACAGTACACTGTGAGGCTACCTACAGGTATTGCATCTGATCTTAGCAAGTCAAGTGTTCAGTGTTTGTCATTCGTCATCTTTGACAATGTCCATCCGTACATTTCTCGCAAAATACGAACATGTCATTCATCTCCACATACCGTATTGCCCAGTAATGACGTACAGTAGTTCGCTGACGTAATGGTAATCGTAAACGAATCCAGTTTCCTGCCTCTAATGTACTTTGTCCCCAATGTGGCAATTTTGCAATATCATTATTACACGACAATACTGTAAATGTAATGAACTGTGACCACTATTGAAAAAGGTATGCTGTTTTGTTTGTTTTTCTTAATTGTAACACTTTACATGTACAATTTGATATTTTGAAGAGTACAGTATTTTCGAATGCTCTTGGTATTGTGATTCAAAATCAGTAGAATCACAACCTCTTGGCGCTGCAATTTACAGCAAATACTAAAGACTCCACATCATTACTCAGAGGTACTGTACTGTTCTAGATACTAAGTTGTGCAGTGTACATCCAAAAGTACTCGCATTCATGGGCACCGTTTCGCTTAGGCTGCCACGGTTAGTTAGTTTAGTTGCCATACAATTTCACAGTCTGTATAGTTTCATTCAGTCCATAGAAAAGGTAAAAAATTGGTGACAAATTATTTCAACAAGGTGTTATACAGAACTCCTGTTGTATATACATAGTTCTATGTTTACTGTACATGTTTTGAAGTTGTTTCCTGTTTCCTACAGGTTCATGTCCCAATTGTTTCATTAGTTCCTGGTGCAAATCAGTTGTTTATTGTACAGTAAGTCACAATAAAATGATATGCATAGATATATTTGCCAGTAAACATAATGTAGGAAGTACTTTACGCCCAGAAGTAGTCAGTGTCGTCTGGTAGACTAATTCCAATTTAACAAATGTTGCATAGTCATCTCTGACTTGCAGTCTAAAGTAGAAGGTTGTTTTTACTTTGGGGGCATTTTTTCAGTCATTTGATCATAAAATTGGTGTTTTTTTTTACTTATATTTCATATATGCTGTCAACCAGGTATATACTGTATCATTGCAATGACTCAGTTTAATAAACAGTGAAGGCAACAAGCCATGGTAGATAAAATCTACACTACACAGTATTTATGTTTTTGTTGTTGTGGTGCCTGAACTTGTAACTGAGTCGGTAAGGTGACTGTTTTTGATACTGTAGCGTTCCAATGTAGTCATTTTACAAGTGAACATCATCATTTGGGTCTATCACATACACTATGTCAAAGCAGACAAAGAAAACAGATAAACTCAAAAGGTTGATATTATGTGAATCACTAATATCTTTACTGGTCTTGGTGTCAAAACTACCTAGGTTCACAATTGATGTAACATGAGACCACAGTATAAACCTATTAGCTGCAGCTATAAGATATGTACCTGTTGCAATTAGCAGGAGATACTGTAATTGTCATGAGAAAGTTGACAACTGGCTAGTATTCGTGCCCCTCCCGTCATCTCCTGTGTGTTGACTGCCTGCACAATATCTGTTAATCAGGGTGAAAGCAAAACTCTTGATGACAACAACGATAGCTAGCCACACCTGGATGAGGTCATGTGGTCGTGATCAGCCAATCGACGACACAGTTAATCGGTCCCTCAGTATTGTCTGATGGATCTTTGGCCTAAACGATCATTTCTAACTGCACTTTCACAACTGCTGTTTTAAAATAAATGGAAACTGCCTCCTGTTACCTTTCCAAAGTTTAGGGCCTCTTGTGGATGCTTTTAGTTCTCTCCAAATGTTTCAAGAGTTCAGTCAGAAGTGAAAATGATTTAGTCGGCATTAGATTGCCTTGTAACCTGGGCCAGTGTGAAGGTAAAAGGGATGCAGAATCACACGTGCTTGCTACAGCACTGTATGTGTATGCCGGTATGGTAAATCTGCTTGCTACTCCCATCATTGATGGTTTCTGTGGGCCTATATGCCCTGAAAATACATTTAGTGAAGAATAAGTTCAATCACCTCCCCTCAAGTAACATTGGGGACATACAGTACTGGCTCTGAGTGTCAAGTTGTTAACTTGTAAATTGAAGGAAGTACTAATATGAAAAGAAGTTATTTACTGTAACTTTCACTAATTCTGTAATATGGCTTTTGCCGTAACTGTAATTGACAAAGGGAGAGAAGGTCAAGTATATTATTTTCTCTTCTGCAACACATTGCAATTCCTTGCTGAAGGCAAGCAAGAAATCTATGCGATGGTGATTTTGGTTTGGTGTATGTGCGTGTATGCATGTACAGTATGTGTGTGTGTTTGTAACAAAAATCTTGTGAGCGCTCGAGCTGAAAGTTGGTGTGTGGAGGAAATTTGTAAAGAACTTGGCTGGGATTAGTTTTGGTATGGGTCAAAGGTCATATGAGGTTACTAGCAGCCATTATATAGATAAGTATGTTGTATGTATAGATGCGTATGTTTGAAGTATCTCAGAAACTAAATTTTGTATGAACTTCAGACTAGGAGGGTATGTACTTGTTTTTGAGTACTTAAATAACTGATGATTTTCTTGGAGGTAGAAGGTCATGTGGGGTCATCAGAAGCCATAATGTGAAAAGCTTGTGAATATCTGTTCACATCCTAGCCTTGGAAGGAAAGGTGCACGGCAGCTCAAACTTGATGTCTTGGGAGGACATATAAAAATTTCAGCTGGGTTTGTTTTAGTGTAGGTCAAAGGTCATCTGAGGTCATCAGTGGGCAGAATGTAGACAACAATTGTTGCAGTATCTTAGGAACCACATGTATGTTTCATGAACTTCAAAACTTGGAGGGTTGGTATTTCCTTTTAAGTAAATAAGATTGTGAAGGTCTTTTGTGGTCAAAGGTCATGTGGGTATATCAGAGGTAGTACAGTGAAAAACTTGTGAACACAGTATTTTCAAAGGGAACATAATCCCGGCACTAACAGTTGGTGCTAAGATGCAGTACGTGAAGACCTTTGTTGGGTTTGGTTTTGGTGTAAATTGAATGTTATTTGTGTCACTAGGAGCCTTGAAAATGTTAACTCTCAGCTGGTACCTGTATGTTTCTCTTTTGTACTGTAGGTACAGTAAACAAGTATGTGGTGTTACCAGAAGGCAAAGATCAGTAATAGTTGAAATGTTTTATAAAATTTAGTTAGTGATTTTGGTCTTATAAATTTGGTTTCTGTGCCTTTTAATAGATCGCAGTGCACAGCAGAGAGCAGTGCAAACCTTTGTCATCCTTTTGTTTTTGATTTTGCTTCACTAAGATACAATCTCTTGTATACAGGGAGAATTTTTTTTAGTTTGATAAGTGACCATGATCTATGAGGTCATCGAGACAAGTCAGTCCCAGAGGGATCTTTATCCTAAAATTGATGCTGGAGTTCAGAACATCCACAGAGAAGTGATTTATTTCGTATTACTTATGAGAGACTTTTTTACTGTAAGGTACGATCAGATAGCAGTTACATGTATATTTTGTGTATTTCTGGCCAGGGAATGAGTCACTGGCAGGCTGTTGTGGACTGGACTTCAAAGATATAACTGTGATATCAATGTATATCACTTGCTTGCTGCATTATTCTAAATGTAATCAATTGCAAACTGGAATGACCAGAGAAAACACAAGCCGCAACTAGTGTGAACTGTTCAAGAAATTGCATCGCAATTTTGGGGCTCTCATCTCGTCTCAAGTTGCAACTGGTTATTTCGTCCAGTGATTTTTGGGATGCTCAAGCTGACCACAACCAATTTTGTACCTTACGATTTCGTCCCCTAACACTTTTGACCTCGGTAAAATTTTGTACAGAAGATACATACTGTATTCACCATAATGATAAGCCTGGACTGTGTTTTGCTTCTGCGTGTGACCAGTTTGTCCTGATGTGACGCTTGAATGTTGCTTTATAATTGTTATCGTTATTCAAGCGAGTCATTGACAGATCTGATGAGTAGTTCAAGTAGGATGCTTCAAATTTTCATGACGTGTGCACCTGCTATTGTACTGTAGTTAATTCAGGAAGGTATAGGAGGCTTAGTGTATGTACTAGTGTTAAAGACATTACATACTTTCCCTCGATCCTTCAGTAACTGACTTAAGACTGTATAATTTCAGACCATTTGAATTCCTCAATCCACATAAACAGTGGGACATACACTTCAGGACAGGTAAATTTGAAAAGTGGTGAGTAAATGTGATTTCACTCCTTACTGACCTGTCTCCATGCAGCTATTGTGCATCCCTCTACCACACTAGAATCAGCTGATAAACTTTAACCTCCTCTCTACCTTTGCCATGATTTGAAGTGGACTTGAGTCCCCCCCTCATAAGCTACCACCCAACAGTTCTGATGTATAGTTACAGCCAATCATCACATGATATCATGCTTGATAAAGTCTCATGGAAGAAACAACCCCTATTTACTTCACTCCTCACTTACCTGTCTCAGCACAACAACTGCACTCCCATCTACTGTGCAAAGAGTATGGTATGTCTCGATATCACCTCATGTTCTATCATGCAGAAAAGGGTATTCTGGAGAAATGATTTTAGCACATTACGGAAATTCTCTGAGGACCAAGTGATGGTTAAGATCATGGACAGAGCCATTATATTGATAGCATATAGTCAAGGTCAATGGCATGTTACCTTAGTACTGGACATTTTTATGTACTTTACATTGTTTGGAAATGACAAAGACACACATTGACAACCGCACTGATAATTTGTTGTACACGTCTGTGGTAAGGGCATAATTAACAAAGTGAAGATGATTTTATTTAAAATTTCTGGAAGGGACAAAAGGGTCACAACTGACCAATGAAGATCGTATTTGATACTGTGGGTTGGATATGAAGAAGTGCAAATTGCATCGCTGTCTTAAACCGTGACAAGTCTTAATGTGTTAAAGATAGTTTAGCATGTACTTTTGAAGTTCATGCACTTTCTTACATCAGTGTTGTGAGTTTATCCATGCACACCCCTTTACTACGCACAGTGACCTGTTGAAGATGAGGAACCCTGAGATTTTGGTGATCGTTCTCATAGTACAGTAGCTCAGCAAGTACCAACTCTAAAGCATTTTATTTCACTCCCCTCTCTCTGTCTCAGCCCTTAGAATGGTAGATGGCAGTGCATTTTGTGTGTTGAGACAGGTACATGTGTCATTCATAGAAAAACAAACAAGGTGAGTCTTTGGATATGAAGACATAGCAACTTTAAAGTTCGGCAGTAACTCTCGAAGACATATAGTATAACCACTTGCTCACACTAGTGCGTCTTACTGTCCTGATTCAGGTTTCAGGGAGGAGGGCATTTCCTGCTGGAACTTTATTCAGGAGGGTGTTGCGTTAAAAGGTAAACTATTAGGTAATAAGCAACAAGTAAGTACTGTATAGTGAATTCACTCATGAGTCTCTGCACCAGTGATTTGTGGGGAAACACTCTCAATGGAAGATTTTCACACAGACCTTTGCAGAACTACTCATAAAATAGTTGCTTCACCTGTACTTCTTTGAAGGGCATAAGCAGTCACCCCAACTAATTTGCTATTACAAATCTTACAAATCTTACAAATCTCCTCTTTTATACCTTAGAAGTATTTTCAAGGTATTAGAAACTATTGTGTATTCGAGGTAAACAAATAACTCACATTAAGTTTAGCAATCCAATAACAAAAATGTTGCAACTTTATGCAAAAGAACCATCCATGAATGAGGATAGGGGTCTGTACTACAGTAATACAGACTGGGGCAGCAGTGCATTTACCACTTTAATTATATCATTCTGGAAGTTTGAGTTACTCAACAGACTGCTTCAACCACACAAGGAGCAGTAACAAACATTAAGTGTACTGTAAGGTACATGTGTTACATCTATTTTCTCTTCATTACGCAGCATACTTGTACTTGTAATTCATCCACCATCCCTCCACCTCTGTGGTTCAATGGGATGCACTTTGATCCGTTTACATGAATCTTGGTAGTAAAGCTTTGTGTTTGGAAATAGGCAACAGGTTCTGTAACATGTTATTGTTTGCATGGCTTGGAAGTTCTGTTTACCAGTGTTGTATAACTTCTGTAGGGCCACAGAGTAAAATGATACTAGGTAAAGTACTGTAGTTTTGCTCTGGCATCCATTCAGCAATACTCCATACCTGTGTTTTTAAAAATGGTGATCTCCTCTAGCAGGTGTTGACTATTATTGGGTTCAGAGTGATGATCATTAAGGTACTGTATGGTATGTGGATGAGTTTAGCTTTGGAAAAAAAAATGCAGGTGGAGTGACAGATCCATTATGAAGAGAAAAATGAAAAAGATATTCCAAAGTGAGTGAGTTACTGAATTGGTTGTGGCTTTTGGAGCAAGAGACAAACCAATTGTTACAGTCCAGAAGACTAGAATTCAAGAAAAGCGGTCAGGCATTTCTAGGTTTAAATAGATTGTACTTAGGATATGAGAAATGGTGAGATCACCTGCTTGGTTGCTGTCCATAGCATTCAGTGTAGAGTCAATTACTGACTGTTACAGTACTTGGAGGAATTCAAGTGTATCAGCAGGGTACCTATCAGTATATTGCAAATCAGAGCCACATACTGTAAGCCTCTTAAAGTTGGTGGAAGGGGGTAAGTGTCTAAAAGGAAAATCTGAAAACTTCATGGACGGGAGGGAATGTCTTAAAGGGCTCTCTCAAAGTATCACTTTATAGTCAAGAAGGTGACATTTAGCAACTACAAATTTGAATTGGTGTATTTCCCCCTCCTCTGTCTCCTGCCCTTCCAGCCCTCCCTCCAGCAACACCAGCTGTGATGATTTACAAATTAATGGATGCAGTGTTAGGACTGAGCATGAATTAATAATCGTACTGTTCAAAAGTGATGTATCAGGGATGTGGGTATTGGAATGATGTAATAATTTACAATACTGTGTATGTGTTGTCCATTATCTAAGGAGGTGATGAAAGAGGTCATGTCACAGTTGATGACCGGATGCTGAAGTGGATTAACTGGAACTTGGATACAGTAGTAACAAGTGATGTACAGAATTGGAAATGGCTCTGCCTCGATCACAGAAGCTAGTGCTTTTCATAAGGGAATATTGCTGACTTCAGTTGCCAGAAAACACTTGGTACATGGCCCGTCATGAAGGTTTAAAGTCAGTGATGTGGAGAATATTCACATCAGTAAAGCCTCAAGCCATCACCCATTCTCCTGCATGTTCCTTCAGTGATAAATTGTTTCCATTTCAAAGCATTCCTAATGACTGTGACTAGTGGTGTTCCTGGTATTAACCTTTGCCTGCACTGTACATGAACTCAAGTCTACACTTTTCTGCGTCAATCAGATCAAGGGGCACAGGAACAGAGACATTTTTTGGCAGCAACCAGCTCTTTTGTGTTCTGTATTTATGTTCAGAGGAATTTGAAATCAGTTCCCCTGCCTTTCCAGAAATTGGCCTGTCTTTCTTCTTAGTCTCATCTTTGCAAATTGTCTCAAGTTACCAAGTGACATGAAAAAATTTTGATTGGTTATGGGGTATCGTTTGGAAATGCATAGAATCAAAGTGAAGAAACAACAGTACTGAGGATGCATGAAACATGTCACCTTCTTAACTGACCAGTTTTATTTCTTTTCCCAGATAGTGGATCAACATACTGTACAAAAACAGATATTACAGCATTTATGAATAATGATAAATAAGTGTTTATCACAAACCTGACTGTACTGCTCAGCAAGTGTGTAGGACACTGTACTGTAGATCAGTTCATGTCATGTGAAGTTGGTCTACTCACTCATACTTATCAGCTTTCACATTTCTTTGCCAAAGTTGTCAAATTTACAGTAGAAGAACCACCTGGTTTTGAAAGAAAATTGCAACCTTTCCGAAGATTGGATTTTCATGTTGGTTTGAAATGGTAAAGGAAACTCCACTTCAGAAGGATGCAATATACCATTTCAAAACCATAACTTTAACAGTAGGTGCTGCAGGAAATAAAGAGCTGGCTGCCCTGATGACCGGCCAAGTTTTCCTCATGGGAAGTCCGTTCTTGCCAAGTGTGTGTAAGTAGGTTACAGAGCCTAAATTCCCCCCACAAGGAAATACACATTGTTTCTCTACACTGAACAATTGCTAATGGGTCTGCTTGCTGATTGTATAGCAGCATACTTGAGTCTCCTTACTTATATTACTTACACAAAGACCTGTGAAATATAACATGTTTATGAATTTAAATATTACCTAAGTAGTTAAATACCTATATGTGGAAATGTGGGAGTTTTAATGGCCATGTACACCTGTTTTACTATGTGCTATTAAGTTGTAAGAATGCATCAGAGACTTTTTTGTCAGTTTAGTGGAACAGCAGCCACTGTACTGTGGGTTCTAACAAGGGGCAGATAAGACTGTAGTGAGCTCTGGAGAAAGTGAAATGTAATAATTGCAAATATTCAAAAGATGTAAGTAAATATTTAGGGCTTAACTAGAGGTGATTTGTAAAGTTCTGTGTTATTACAATTATTGGACAGAAAGAAAAAACTAACATGGTAGACATATACTTACCCCTTGCTCACTTGTGCATCAGTTTGGCTTAGCTCAAAATGCCCTCAAAAACAATTCTGACACCATCCCCTCTAGGCCTAGTCTCACCCTCGCTTAGCTTTTGCTCGGACGTGATTCAACATGTGCCTCAAGTGCTCCTGGCCTTTCTCCTCTTGCGAGAACTTTCTTGTTTCAAAAGCCTTGAGTACTGTATCCTCTGTTCTTTACCATTAGGTTTTGTTTATATCCTGATTTACATAACTTTTCACACTTTCCTTGGTCCTTGGAGTATTTTGTAAGGGAAAATTTTATGTTTACAGTATGTACTAGCTCAACGAGCCTAGGCCTTAACTAAGCAAGGGGTTAGTATAGTCACTCGTGAATACCCACACCAGAGAATTGTAGGGAGTACACAAAAAGACCACTGGAAAAAAAAAAAACAACAGATTTATTTTGAATACCTTCACCCCAGTGAGCATTCACATCAGTGGACCTTTTCTCAGTCTCATGAAAAAAGCTTCATAGTTTGCTTTGTTTTGCCTCCAATTATAGAATACTATATTGTGGCTAGCAAAGTTTCTGATCAGGTAATCGACGTTCACATGGTCATGAAATGATGTCGTGCTCTAACATATATGTCTGTGGTAATGTTTCCATATCTTCACAGGTCAGGATATCGAGTGTTCGATTGTGTGCAGGTCAAGTTCCAGTTTTGTTTGTTTGTGTGTTGCTTTGGTTTGTGTTTTTTTTTTTGGTCATTGAAACGAAAACAATAACATTTTATGTTGGATTACTGATTAAGTGCTGACTCAACAAATCTTGGATCGCTTACCACATTGGTACTTCGAATACTTGTTTCCAAGTATCTCAGCGAATTGATCAATATGTACCAATCATCTCATGACAGTATAGTATGTGTGAATGTCTTTATATTTATATATCTTAAATATATATCTTTATCTTTATATTACGTATTGCATTGGAATTGTGGCCCATTAGATGCATATAGTATTTTGTTTGTTAATTCTAATGAGCAAGTGATGTTATTCTGTGCTTTGATAGGTCTCACAGTCCATTAGTGCATCTAAACTTAGATACCATTGTATGCCGTGTTTATGGAGCCACCATAGCATCAATCATAGCCAGAGAAATTATTGCCTCATGCAGCTCAACTTGCACTGTGCACAGTGGGCCTGATATCCCATAGCATAGAGTAGTATACTCTGATAGTGTAAGGCAAAATAATGTTATCTGATTGTGTAGAGCATAGTAGGATAGCATAGTAGTGTGCTCTGATAGTTTATAGCATAGTACATAGTAACTAGCATAGCGTACTAGTATCTGATAGTGTATAATAGTATTGCACTTTGTATACATTCTGACAGTGTGTAGCATAGTAGTATAGTATTGTAGTATGTATACTCTGATAGTGTGTAGCATAGTTTCATATTCTAATAGTGTATAGTGTAGTAGCATACTCTGATACCCTGATAATGTACAGTATAGCATGTGGTATTATAGCATAGTAGTATACTCTGATAGTGTAGAACATAGTACTGTAGCTTACTCTGATCGTGTGTAGCGATTAGTTTCCTACGTTTTTACACGCATAACGTGTTTGATGTAAATACTCAAAGTATCTGTGACAATGCTCAGATTGTGGTTGGTTTTCTGCTAAGTACAGTATGTTACAGATGTATTTACAGTATTCATTATTTGTTTGAATAGCTCAGCCAGATGGCATTGTTGAGCTATATCTGTACAGGGAGAAGTGACAACTGTCTGTAGATGAATTGTATGCAAAATGAACATTGGAAAATAGACTTTTGGTAGAGAATCGGCTCACTCATTGTGTATTTTATTAATGTTAGAACAGATATATGCTTTACATTTTTTGCCAACTTTCATAAATCACAGTACAGTGTGCCATAGGAAGTTCATTAAACTGTGTTGTTGTACAGACAGCTTGTTTCAGGTAGGCTTAGGATGTAATTATGCATTAATTCATAAAATGCAACAACAACGTGTTTTATGTAAGTTTAGGATGTAATTGTGCATACCTAAAATACCACTTGACAGACATCCAATTTTTTGGGGATAGGATGTAAGTAGCAGATTGCTATTCATCTGATTCAAGACCTGTCCTTCTTTTGGATAGACTCTTTCAACTTTTTATCAGAAAACCAAATTTTCTTATGGACTGAAAATTGAGTCTGGCCTGGTAGCTCTGTGTAACTGCAAGCCTGCAAATAGAACTCCTGTTGTTAAGTGTTGGTCAACAGATTTACTGTACAACTCCTCACTCGTAGGTCTCTCCATACAAGCATTGCACCATACTGGTAATGACTTCCATCCCAAATACACTGACTTAACATCCTCAAACTGCTAATGTGGAGTAGCACCCCCTTCTCAAGTTACCACCTTAAAATGTTGTATGACTTTCACCAATAGTTTTAGATTGTATTTGGGATGTTTTTGACTTCTTGACAACGTTTCAGTCCATGTTTCTGCACCTGGAAGGACTGTTTCATCATCCCTGACTACCCTTCCCTTCCCCACTGTGAGAATTACATTCCTTGCTGGAAGTTTTAGGATTTTTGGTCCCGCTTGGACTCTTCCCGCGTTTCCACTCCTGATACGTGTGGTTTAAGGTTTGCGTGTCCTCCCCAGATGCACAGTATAACTAGACTTTCTTTTCAGTGAAGTAGAATGGCCACTGTGCTTCCGGCATTGGAGTTAATTGATTATCTTTGTGAAGTTTTGTTTGCTCCTGAAATCATAGATTGGCAGAGGCATCTGGTAACAGGCATATAATTGGCAAATAGGTTGATGGATTACAGTACTTTGACCAGTGGGTTAACCATTTGATGTATTTACGATGGAATAAAGATATCTGCGTACTAAATGCCCAAACTTATAGCATACTTTTCGAAAGCACATAATTAGGAACTTGCTTTTTTATGGAATGAAATGGAATGAAACCACCTGTACCACAGCTGTCAAGTGAACTTGACCTTCACAAATCGGTCCGCACAGCAGCACGACGCTGTGTGAGACTCTGTGGAATGCAGTCTGTGATAGTTGTCATACAGTAAGTGTACAAAGTTTATTGTTTGCTGTTTCGAAGTTTACCCTTTTGACAAAATAAAAGCCTATACCTTGAACCAATTGTTTGGTTTGTTTAAGTCCACCATTTTGTCGTTGCTCTCGGTAGCTCTAGTTCACACAGGTTTGCTTTTGCTAGACAAAAAGATCTGTATTATAGTGATGTTTGTACCCATGGGTAATAATTGTTGCTTCACTGATTCTCTTTGGAAAATTTTGATACTAGGGTGGTGACATAGGCCGCAATATCGTCAGATCTATGACTCATCAGAATCTGAGTCAATCCTGTTCCAGGTCATTGCTCATTCCTGCCCATACTTCCTCAAGTTGGACCAGTACTGCAAAGTACATATCTTTTGCATACTTTGTTTACTTTTGAGTATCCTGTTGAAAGAACCTGCACTTTTTTTTTGTGTTCAACTCTATGTTTGTATTCTTGTTTAATTTAGTCCATCTTGCTTTAGCTTTTTTTTTATGCTGAAATTATTTTGATTGCTTTGCATGACTTTTCTGATGTCATTGTAGTGAAGTAGGAGGATTCAGATTTCATCTATGCTAATTGCTCCATTTAGAGTTAAACTATGTTTTAATTACAGTACCTCAATTTCAGTTATTCCTAACGAAATCGTTCAAGTAGTTTGATGTTAGCCAGTCATCTCGGACAGCCCTTGACGCTTCTTTTTCAGTTCTTTTGATGGTACCATGTATCTCTGTCTTGGGCAGTTGTTTTGTAAGAGTGTTAGTGTTTGGGTTGCTGATAGTGAGTAGATGATCCCTATTGTTTTTGGTGAAGTTCAAAGGTCATTTGAGGTCATCAGAGGTCAAACTGTAAAAACCTTGTAAACTTGGCATCTTAAGAAGCGTAATCCGTACTAATTTCATACTTGGTGTGTGCGTTTCGTCATAGTCAGCAGATGATTCCCATTGATTTTGGTGGAGGTCAAATTTCATTTGAAGTCACCAGAAGTCAAATTGTGGAAACATATAAATTTGCTTAGTACACAGAATGGTTAAAAGAGCTTAGTGTAAGCTTGCTTTCTCTAGAATGATAAGATATTTGAATTTCAAAATTGGCATACATACATGTTGTACTGAGTTCTTCATGAATATTGGCAAGGAATCACTTAGTCCTTTGACTTTCTTGTCAGTACTTGTTTCACAGCAGCATGTTTTTAGACAATTTTGAGATTAGAAATGTTACTGTAGAATAAACAGCACATTTAAAGGAATTTTTGTTAAGTTCTTGGGGTACTGGCTCTGATAAATCAAATCTGGACCAGAGGGATTTGTAAAGGCACCGGGTGGTGCTGTAATAGTAATTGAAAATTGTAAATTAGCTGGGATTAGAATTGGTTCCAATAATACCAAGTACCAACTTGAGCATCGGAATACCACCCAGTCCCACTGCCGGATTTGAGGATTTTTCCAAATCCGGCATGCAGCCGGATTTTTTCGTAAATTTATCTTAAAATTTTCACCTAAAAATATTCAAAGGGAGGTGGGTAGCAAAAGAAATTTCATATAAATCAGAATAAAGACCAAGCCTAAGTGTAAAGAAAAGAGAGGTACTCTCAAACGATGGTGAGCCTAGATCTAGAGGGCATGGTATCAGAAAAGATTTTGGTTGCACTTTGAGCTAAGTCAGTGCATGAGTAAGGGGTAAGCGTAATCACTCGTAGATACCCACACCAGTGACTCGTGGGGAATTTGTAGGTAGGCTATGCAATGCAACTTAATGTACTGCAAGTTTTAATTAGATATACAGACTAGGACTACAGTGTGCTGTTAATATTATTTGTTGTTTGGGTTTTATTTACTTACAAAATTTCAATATGCTGAAGATCAGCTAGGCCTGGTATGTCACATCCCCACCCTCATTCAGAAAAGAGAGGTAGACTTAGATATGGAGTTACTGGAAAGTAGGAGTGATTTTTCTGTATAGTTAGAGAGTTGAATCTGTTGACCAATGAATCAACTCAAAGCTAATGGAATCAAAATATCAATTGACTAAGGTGGAAAATACAAAGGAAAAGTTCGTAAGTAATTGTAGTACTTTTGTAAGCTTCGACCATAAAGTATGTCTAAGATATGGTAAGATAGACATAAAAAATAATGTGAATGTGTAAAATACATGTTCGAGTAACTGCTAAAACTAAGATGTTTCCAGACTGAAATCATTTTAAAAAGTTTACAGAATTCCAAGAGATGTAGTGATTAGTGGACTTTTAATATCAGCTGTACAAATTAAGTGTGCAAAACTAATGAAATATAATGAAAATGATTGATAAATGGAAGAAAAATTCAGAAAATTTAACATTAGGCCACACTGACTGCAGTTATGACCCTTTTTTTATTTTATGGTTGTCGGACAACTGGATAACATCTTAAGATTATTCCTACCAACTAAAATCCACAAATTCCAGACCCCTACATTCTACACTGTTACAGTATTAGAAAGGTTTCTTCTGCTTTGCATACCATAATTTTTACCATGAAAATCTTCCTTCCTTAAATTTGAAACCTGCATTGATGGATTATCACTTAAAGAAATGTTACTGATCATTTTTCAAGGTGATGCAAGGTACAGTACAATACATAGTGACTGCCAATGTTGTGAAAAAATTAACAAACATGTTTTCTTGTGAACTTAGTACTTACTTTTTGTTCTCTCTGATATGCACAGATTGACAGATCAAACATTCTCAGCGGCACATCAGACTTTGCAATCTTTGTAGTCAGGGACACAACATCCCACCCTAAGCATAACCCCCTGGTGGGAATTGTGCAAGTTTTGTCATCATTATACTGTACAGCATTCATACAAAGATTCAAAATAGACTTTAAGTGAAGAAAACATTAAAAACATTTATACAGTAGGCTGGTTGTATTACCAATTAAAGTGACCAGCATCTGCTTACATAAAAATGAAACAGACATAAAACCCCACCTACAGTATAAGATTCTTTCATTTGACTAAATCCAGCTGGAATCTGCACATGTATGTAAATCCAGCAAATTCGGTTCCAGCCAGATTTTCCGCCAACCAAAATTCCGAATCCGGTTCACCCCTAGTTTCATAACTTCATGTTATCGCTGTTTGGAGACGGAAGTGTCTGGTCAAGAAACATTTCCAGTTGTCTCAAGCTTAAAAATTGGAATTAGTAATTTGCAGATTTTATCTCAAAATGTTACAAAATGAAGGTCACATCGCTGACAGCCTGACACTGTCATGATTTTGAAGAAATACAAAGGATCCTCAAGTAGTTGTGCCTGTGTGACATCACAGGTTTTCCATTATGTACCTAACCATTTTGAAATAGATTTTTCTTATAATTTCATAACTTCCAAATGTAGCATGCTATGTTTTCATGGTCTTCATAAACAAAACAATGAAAATTTTCCATATTTTTATCATATGGCAATTTTCTTTAGTGGCCAGGCCCTTTCATATAGTGCGTCAATGCAGTTCAGTCCCTGTTTGACCTGCTCCAATTGCATTGCTCAGAAGAATCACATGGCCATGCTTAGTGATTGACTATTAATGATAACTTCAAAGTTTGTCCTGTGTTTTTTTGCAAATTTACTGACTTTCAAGTCAAGGAGAATACCTGATGTCGAATCATTTTCTTGATCAGAAATCTTCGTGGAATGTGCGTTCTTAGTTCCCTCGGAGGGGAGGACTTTCACAAAAGGGTGTGCACTATAGTCTTTTTTGTGACTGCAGGCTATCTGTCGACATTCAAAATGATGTTCCGTGTAGAGCGTTTGTTTGCTGCTTTAAAGAGAACTTTTACTCATGAGACTCATTAGTGCTGAAGCTTCCTGAAACGTCAAGCAAATGACCTCAGATTAGGAACGAAGTTTGCGGCAGGAACCTGAGTCGGAGTTGACAGGGTAGTACTTCCTGTTTGCAATGACAAGTTACCGCCAGCTGAGCCTGCTTTTGTGCCCATGAAAGATATATCCTGGCACAGTCAAATGCTCACTGTACCTGGTTGAGTCGTACAGGACTCGGCTGTGTCTGTACGTGATGCATTGTTTAGTGATGGAGTGGGTGCCTTTGACACCACAAAATTGGAAAAACAAAGAAAGAAATACTGTAGATTGTACTAGGTCACTTGTCATGATCTTACTGTACCTTAGGTCCTCTAAAGTGTATGTCATTGCTCCCATCTTTTGAACATATTTGTTATTTTGGACCGTGGTTTTGGACTGTGGTCACATGAATTTACTTCACTGCCCACTTACCTGTTTCAGCATAACAACCGCACTCCCGTCAACCTGTACATGTGTTACCACTTGTCCAGTGGACATATTGGTTGCCTTGGACTGTGACCATTTCATACTGTAGTTCTGTTGTCATTTGAAATTCCAAATACATGTTTTTGTAAGGTGCATCTTTTATTTCTTTTCTTCCTTGTGGAGCAGCGGATGCGGTGGTGGAGTTCAGCTATGACGCCGTCAACGACGACGAGCTCACACTCAAAGTTGGGGATGTCATCACAAACATTAAGACCATGGAAGGAGGATGGTGGGAAGGTGAACTCAACGGCAAGAGGGGAGTGTTTCCAGACAATTTCGTCAAGGTAGAGTGAACTGTTTAGTTCCTTTTTGATCAGAAATGTGAGACTCCCAATTGATCTGCAAAACTGGGATTTTCTAGCGATATTTTCACGGGGTGTAAGTTTTGCATATTTATATGGAAATCAGGTTTTTTCTGTCACAATCCAGCAGTTTCATTGTTAATCTTTCTTACATGCTCACTTTGTCTGAATTTGAGACAGTCTCAAGCACTGTCCTGGCTTCAAATTATTGTACAGTATCTCATTTTTTTTATGCTAAACGACCTTGCCACGGCTATTCACAGCTATTCCCAACTTCCCCTATTATTTCTTTGTAACTGCTGATGCTTAACACAAAGTTTAGAATTGATGTATGTGATGTATATATTTGTGACCAGTAGAATACCATGGGAGATGAATGTAATAAACCAATAACTGGTACTCGTGATCACTTTTGAAAGGTTGTTTGGGAGTTTTATTTGGTAGTTGGCTGTAAAGTTGGCCCCCTGTCAGCTGTTGGCTAACAATACAATACTAAGTAAAGAAGTCCTAGAGCTGGACTTCACACTCACAAGTGATATTGTACCGGTGTTGTGTTACCGAATATTCCAGGCTCTTTCCCCACCTCCCTTACTTCCCTGTTAACCGATGAATGTACAGGAAAGGGGGAATTAAATGGTAGTTAAATTCTTTTCAAAAGTAGTTGCAAAGTCACTTTCCAAGGTTGGTCTCAGCCAAGTGTAAAATGCATTTGAAATTTCTTACAAAAAAGAAAATGCTGGCGTATTAAAAATGTGACTGTGAGAACAGTATCCATTTTGGGTGGATATTAATATGCAATGAAAGTGATCATTCCTCATTTGCTATAACTTCTCAGTTTAATTGTCTCAGCACCGCAACTGCACTCCTACTCCTAGGTTTGCTGACATCTTTTCAAAAACACCTTTAGGGAAACGCTGCCCCATCACACTACAGCTGCCTCTCTCTGATTTCTGCAATCCCATGGCACATACAGTGTGTAGACTAAACCTGAAAAATAGCACAGATGACTTGCAGCCCAGCAGCTTCATGGGAAATTTACAGTAGTCTAAACATGTCCACTTTTGAAAGCAAAAACTTTGTAGCGGTAGACTAGATTGTAGTCACTGTTGCACTGCTGCCATTGCAGTTAGCATAATAGGTTAGACTCACTTTGTAAATGAAGCATTAGTTTAGGGTTATGAAAATTCAGTTTCCCAGTTTTAATGAACATCAGAACTCATTTGGTGATTGGTATCGATACTGCATGTGGCAGATATTTCAAGGCATAATTTTGGGAGAATCCCTATTCTACAATACCCAAAAATCTGTTCCTTGTACACCGTCAAGAGGTTTGCTTAGCTGGAACATTTACGCAGTTGATGTATTTTCTGTCCCTGGGAGAAAAACCCTAGGCATCCCCGAGGCAAGCTCATGTGACATTGCAATGTGCTGTATCATCAACTGTGTGTTATCTTTCGTGCATTTGTGTTTTTTTCTTGTTTATATGTTGTAGAAACCTTTGCAGGTAATAATCTCAATGTTTTCTTTTTTAATATTTATCTTTGGTGAAGCTTGTTGGTAAAGAAGAGTCAAATAAGATTTCTGGAACTACTCCACCAGAAGTGAATGGCCAAGCATCCGTTGATCATGGTGGCGTCGTTAAGAGGGGTGAGTCGTTAAACCAGACCTGTCATCATCATACAGTTAGTGTCACCTCATTGTGTTCGTTACAAACAATTAAGAAATATAATGATACTCGGGTTGCTTGAAAAGTGAGGCACACATTGCTTCAGCCTGAGTGAAAGACAAAACAAGGGCGAGCCTAGGCTTAGAGGGCGCAGTGTCAGAATTGATTTTGAATGCACATGAAGCACGGTCAAACTTTATGCGTTAGTGAAGCAAGAGGAAAGCATAGTCACTCGTAAAAACCCACATCAGTGACTGTGGGGACTGCATTTGGTTGTGTGCACTACAGCTTTGTGTATTTACACCACTTGTCTTTACGCTGTATTCATGTTACACTTCAATGGATTGCCTCAATCTTTGCATGATCTTATAGTGGGGGACTCAGAGTGGGAAGGGGGGCTGTCAGAGATAAACAACCCTTAGTACCTTATGATGTATCTCCAAGCAACCAACCTCGGAGGTCGTCATGTGGGGTGGGTCATTAAGTCAGCCATTATTGGGCCACATATGGTACTGTAGGTGTGCATTTAACTTCTTTATGACCTTTGAATTTAGGAGGAAAAGACCCGAAGGAGATGAGCTTCAGAAACAATTTTGAATGCAATTCGCAAACAATGAGGACATCAGTTCTAGATTCTGGCCAAGAGCTGTAACTGTCATCTAGTCACATATTTATGTTAATTGAATGGGTCTACACTGTTGATTTCTCATTAGTACTTACCTGTCTTGCCATAACAAATGCACTCCTATGCCATACCACTTGATTTGACTTCAGAGCGGTGACTCTAAGATGGGGGTCGCGACTCCACTCTCTTTCCTTGGAGTCACGACTCCTTTGGAATATTTTGAAGTATACAAAAAGAAAAAAATCCTTGAATTTTATTTCATAGGTGCTTAACAGTTTTAATTAATGTCCCTTCACAAGTTTAATAATATTTTGAAGGTAACGTCAGAGTTTGTTATTTATTGTTTTCTGGAGCATTTTGAGCTAAGTCAAAGGGATGCATAAGTAAGAAAAGGGGAAGTATAGTCACTCATGAATACCCAGAAAGTTGTGGGGAATTTACGTGACTCCTCACTTATCTGTCTCTGTCACAACGCATGTGTGGGTAACTGTTACGATGTCATTGAATCCAGCACCAAGCTACTTTCATGGATTGCATCAGAGTTGGGACTTTGCAGAGCCATGACTGTTCGACCCCCAAAACATCTGAGTCATGTGCCCCTACAGTAATTGGAAGCAGTGCTTCTGTAAGAGCCTGAAAATGCTATGATGGTTCTGTACCGTAGTTGTATACAGAACCAGTGATACTACAGATTTATAGTTGATCTTAACCTGCCTGTCACGACAGAGCACCGACCCCCCTGTTATGTTCTCGCTGACACAATTCTGTAACCTTTCAATTTTAATGGGGATGTTCATTTTAATAGAAATGACAAATACTGCCCTTGCCTGGTTTGTAATTTGCATTTATCGAGTTGTGGAAATGCCTCGAACTGAAACTTGCAGAGTGTTCTGCATCATGTAATTTTGTGATGCAAGTAAGAGGATAATTTGGAAACATTATTGGCTGGGCTTATACAATTGGAGTTTGCCTACAGTAGTATGTACATAGTATAGTCATAGTATGACTGTGATGAAGAATATTTTATTAATATTTTCTAATGTCATTTCTGTTAAATTTCGACATCCATAGTCTTTAAATATTTCCCGGTTGCTCAGTGCAATTATTAATAAATACACTTACTTTACAATCACCTACTAAAGGGAAAAAAGTCAAAGGTTCACCCCGCCAATTCCTTACTTTTTCTTTATTCTCTTCTTGTTTATCCTCATGCAGACAATGGTTCACAAAAGAAGAAGTTGAGGGCGAAAGTCACGTACAGCTACGCACAACAGAATGACGATGAGTTGAACCTGGCAGTAGATGAAGTTATTGAAGTCACAAGTCAGCCCGAGCCAGGCTGGTGGGAAGGCGTAGTCAATGGAAAGAAGGGGATGTTCCCATCAAATTTTGTAGAGGTTCTACCGGAAGAAGAGGAGAATCATGGTAGTACGTCACTCCAACTTTTTTGATTCCTTGCCGAAGGCAGAAGGAATCTATGCGATGGTGATGTTGTGTGTGTGTGTGTATGCGTGCATGGGTGTGTGTGTGTATGT
>VJOZ01073106.1:261-15625 GCA_009801055.1 Stichopus horrens
CTAAAAATCCATATTTTACTTTTCCCTGGTTTTACAGCAATTCCAAAACCTGACAGTGTACAAACCAAGTGTTATTGTCTAAGCTTTTAATCTGTGCAGCCATTTCTTAAGAGAGAAGACACTTTATTCCCAAAATATTTATTTGAAAAGATGCCTTACAGTCAAGTAAAATTGAAACACCTTACCAAAGACAGAAAAAAAAATTAGCAAAATTATTAATGTAGAGGAGTGCTTATGAACAAGATATGACATCATAAAATAACGGACCAAATCGGAGACGTCCACATGCTACCACAACAAACTGAAGCGGTCAGTTGGCAAGCATGGGTCCATACCGCTAAATGAAAATGGAGACATGGATGTGGGTGTCTATGTGAATTTTGGATTAACTCCATCATCTCTGTCACAGATTTCTCCTTTAAATTCAGCTTTATAGGTTCTCAGTGAGATTGTCCAGGTCTTCTACGACATAAGGATATATCCAACCGGCAAATTTATTCAGTAAATGGTTCAAACAATTCAGTTTAAGGTGAAGACTTCCACAAGTTCCTTTTTTTTTTGCAGATTGGGAGGTACCCTGTGTCTCCACGCTTTGCGTGGTTACCAAACTAGATTCGTTGGTAAAGGAAGCTCTCCAAATCTAATTTAAGGGATTAATTTAATTACTTGACAAATAATGTATGATGGACGAAAGGAAAGCAGACCAAGAGAACTGAAGAGTACTGTATCATATTTTAACAAAAGTTCGGCACAACTTGTCAAGGCTGTTGCAAACTGAACAACTTCCGAATGACCTTTGGATAATTTTCTCACCTTTGTCGAGAATCTCTTTCCAAAGGCTCTGTATCAATTCCGAATCGGAGTGGCCGGCACTGAACACAATTGCCAGTTTAGACTCGGAGAGACCGAATCGGTCAGCAAAGTCTCCATAAAGCTGGAAATGAGAAAACATAGACAATGTGTGTCACAATGAAAACTGAAAAAGGTTCTCTCCAATGACAGGATAATTCATAAAAAACATTTTCAAGCAACACCCAGACTGGTGGGTATAAAGCAATCACACATGATGCTGCCATGTGGAGGGGTGAGTTAATAGAAAATAATACACTGCCAAAATACTGAAGGTCAAGTTCACAGAGACATTGATAAAACAGGCAAGGTTACATTGGTAATGACTTGCAGGATGAAGAATCAGAAGGCCAAGGAAAGATATATGATGGTCTGTCCTTAGACGACATTACGTACAGATTAAAGTTCTTACTTTGGTGATGTCCATCAACTCGGCATTAAGCTGGGTGCCGGCGTCTCTGACCTGGGGATCCGAGTTATCGTGGTTCTTGGTGATGGCTTCAAAGACTTGGAGTTGGAGACGTGCAACCTGCCAAACAGATGAGAAGCATAAATTGAAACTTTCAAAACTTTGGTCTTCTAAGTTGGTTTGTGGAAAGCATCATCTTTTCGAGTGCGCATTTGGAGGAATCAATGACTGCAGTGTAAAAGATCTTACACACTACAGTCAACAAAATTCCATTGATTTGTACTAACATTCCTGTGTGAGAAATTTTTATCAAGTGAGCCAACTTTTAATCTGATATTGACCAACATATTGAAATGGAAAACGACTAAAGGAATCTTTTTTCAAGGAAATCTCATCAGAAATTAAGTGACTTACAATTGAAAGTCACAATCTCTGAACTTCCTACCTTCCCATCACTCTCCCAAACAATTCAAGATGTCTGAAAAGGATTCACCGCAGATCCAAGCCATTCACCTTACCAATTTCAATTAATCACACTCTTTGAAGCTAGATGCACCGAGATGGCAAGTTTCAATCAAAGATTCAGACCACTAACATCACAACTTCGTGCATGGACTGAATATAATGGACTTTACCTCCAGTTTTTCTTCCAGGTCATACAGGAATTCTCCTTCATTAGCTGAGCTGGTCCTAAGACTACTACTCTTGGCACACATGACTGCTCTGGAGAGATACTCGATCCTCTGTTGTAAGGTTAGATCGATCCTGTAAAAACCATCGCAAGGGAAACAAAATGAGCAAAAAAAAAGGAAACAGAGAAGAGGTTGGTGAGGGAAGAGGGAGTGATAACAAGGCAATTGTTATATGACAGTCTCCTGTGACAGTTAACAAGGCAATGATTACACCATACCAAACACAGTAAAACACAGTAAAAACAAACAGAATAATTAATATGTAGAAATATTTGTAACCAGAGGCACACAATTTAAGCATATTTATTCCAAAAGAGAGACTGATTAATGAATAATACTATTGGCCTAAGAAAGCTTGTTCTTGAAGAAAAAAAAAAGAAAAAGGCTCTTCAGTGCAAAACCGTTTGTGACAATCCTCGTTATTCCCCCTACGGACTGAGTTTATTAAAAAATCCTTTATTCTGTAGATGAACCTTGTTTATTAAAAAACTCTGTTTTTCAACTGAAAACCAAGTCTTGCATTATGAACTGTGTTTTAGTCGAAAACAGAATTTATTAGTGAGAGACCAAGTTTTTCAATCATTGTAAATTAAAGAAGAAAAAAATTAAAAGTAGGATTGCCATAATGGTGTCCACCAGCAGAGTTCTGCATGATGACAAACAAGTGCACCCTTGGCGTTTGTACGGTAAAACTTTACACAACATTAATGAACATACTTCTCCTTTGGCCTAATAGACTGATAGTAAAAGTTGCTTTCAGAAAAAAGTGAGGTAAGTGTCAATTAAGTCATAGATCAAGGGGAATGCAACAAAATATGGCATGTTTGTTTGTCATGTTTTTCAACGCAATCTCATATCTCGGCGCAATCTTGCGCATCCCTTACGGTCTTGTCTCTCGTCTCGTCTCTCGTCACAAAGCAATGCCTCAGTAAAGAAAATGAAGACATAAGAGACACAGGGCTAAGGAGGGAAGAGGGGGTCACGTAACAGGGTCTCTTACGTTCTCCTCTCGGCGAGTTTGCTCAGAATCCTTGCTGCTGATGGGAAGTTGCGACTCTTTTCGTAGAACATCCAAAGAAGGTCCATCATTTGCAGGTTGTCTGGTTCATACTGGGTCGCTCTCTGGAGGTATGGCTCCACAAAAGGTGAAGAGATCTGCCAAGAGAAGTTCAAACCTTTGTGGTTGAGCTTCAATTTAACTATATTCTCATATTTTTAACCCCCCCAAAACAAGTAAGTCAATGAAAATGTCTCATGCAGAGTGTCTGAAAATGATATGCTGCAAATATATGTCACCAGCACCAACATCACTGCAATACCTCACAAACTAGCTTTCTTCAAGTGAAAATATCTGGGAATGGTACACAACCTACTTTTAAAAACTTAAGCCATTCAGCAAAACTGCTTACATTTATCCATGCAGGTGAAAAACTGAGTACAACTTTGTATCAATCTAGTGTCTGACCTGAGTGACTCTGACCTCATCCCCCCTCCCCACCCTCGACAACAGTTTCAAACAGTGCCAAAAATACCCACCTCTAACAACCTTTCCTTCAAGCCTTTCTCAAACAGCCAATCATAGAGGGCGACGTGAAACAATTCATCGTCCGTGGACAGACATTTCCTCATCATGTTTTCCAACTGTGAAGAGAAACCAGAAACCATAGATAGGTATCATTTAAATCAAACTGCTGTTTGGGGTTGAAATAGATGCTGCGAGAGATACTGAACATTAGACCCAATCTCTTCAAGGAAGTAGGTTTCAAACTGAAACAGGAAAAAGTGACACCAGTTTTTTACGACATGATAAAAACTGACAGATAAGTCACAATTCCATGAACCTGTGTAAAGACCTGTTATATTTCTCGTATGTGGGCAATTTTTTTTTTTTTATTTACTGTCGATTTTTGCTAGTGTGATGTAACCTCGACACTGGTGTAATAACAATAGCACACTCACGGTCCGAACAGCTGATGTCACAGACAACAAAAAGTTATTGTACCCAATATGGCAAATGCTGAGATACCCCTCAAGAATATACCCAACCAAACAGCAGTGATCAGCCATTTTTGTTCTGCCATTAGTTACGTTCACTTCAGTGCCATTTTGAAAAAAAAAAAAAAAGCAAATTCCAATAAAATTTGTAATTAGATTTTCTAGCAGTCAGTCAAAACACTCAGTTTATGTCAAATTCTGAAACATGTATGAGGGTCTCCAACTCTGCAAAGGCAGTAAAACCTATTGTTGGCAATTTGCGCACCAAAATGCCGTCAAAGTCATTTTTTGGGATCATTTTTTTGTGGCATGGTGCCCTGTTTTGAAGCTTACAATGAATCATGCACACTGCACTATTCACAACAATGGTGGCTCCATAACAAAAGGAAACAGAGATTTATAGCAGTTCCCTAATAAGACTTGATCAATTGCCAAATTTATTTGAAGGGTTTGAACTATGATTCAATTTCCTCTGGTTTTCAACTTGGAAAGAATAAAACTAGATCAATTGGACCCCAGGGATGATATGAACTATTTCCTCTCCTCCTGATAAGATATAATTAGGGGATAAATAAACATCCAAAGCTCAAGAGAACAATGGTCATGATACAAATGTATGCAACTAACACTAGGCTTTTGTAAAGTACACTTGTATGCCAAAGTATGCATGGCTGTTTACTTTCCATTTTGTAACTTTTGAAAGGATCGACATCAGAACCTACCAATCTATGGCAATCAAGGACTGTCAGTGAAAGGTCATAATAGTACTTCTCTTTACTGCAAAATAATCAATCTTCATGAAGCAAAGCAGCGGTGATTTCCCTAATACTCCGTTTGACCTTCAGTCTCAATAAATACCATAACTAAGACTATACTAGAATTACTGCTCGTCTTTTTATTGAACTGTAAGACTGTGAGAATTATGATAAAGCAGTCTTACTGTCAAAACAAAAAAATAAAGTCTTTTCTTGTATTCCCTTGTGCTTCATGGCAAATGTACTTACGTATCTCTCCGCCTCTTCCCTGGTTAGCCTGTTTGGGTCCGGCGAGGGAGGAGGGCCTGGTCTGGCTGGGACTGGGGATGCAGTTGCTGCTGTGCTTGTGATCAGAAGCTCGTCCAAGATTTCTGTTACACTCTTGTAACATTCATATCTTTGTCAAGAAACAAAAAAGATACTTTTGAGTGAGCTTGTGGTGGTAATAAACCATTAACATTCGTAAATACTAGAAAACAAAAGCACACTTAACTGGCTGTGATTTTGGAGGTTTAATCTATAACCATAGTTTTTTTATTCAGACGCACAACACTGCCACTACAATTTATTGCTATCACTGCTCTTGATACTCTGGTTTTAGTTCATTAATTTTTACAGTAGTGTAATGACAAAACAATGTTAACATCTTCTGAAAGATATCAATCATTGAAACATTCTAACACCAAAATACGACAAAATAGTCTTAAAATACACACTTGAGTGGATATAAGCTTTTTGACGACCTTCATTTTGGAAACAATTTATAATACCTGGCTGAGAATGCCTGCATGCCTTTTTGATCTGAAGGTGGTTTCCCGTTCTTGTAATAATGGAGAGCAAGGTTAGAAGGATCCTGTTTGACAGCTGAAGCCAGACAGAGGTCGACCACACCGTCGTAGAACCGCGCTGGGTAAAAGAGGAACGGAGACAGCGTAAACTGGCATAACGCACAAGCAGGGAGGAGTAACTAATATGTAGATGTAACTTAAGACAAAGCAGATGCAGGTAGGAGTATAACAGATGCAGGTATTCAACAGTATACAGATGCAGGTAAAGTACAACAGATGCAGGTGTTATAGAGTACACAGATACAAAGATGGAGCACAGACACGCATGTAGGAGGTGAGTGAAGGCACCACTGATACAGCCCCCATATAAGAAATTTATGGGGAGCTTTTGTTCTTATTCTTTGTAAAATGAAGTAAAAAAAGTAACAAATTCCTCTTTCTATTGTTTCCTGTTATTACCAGAGTTATGTTTGATGTCACAAAGAGTTGCCTCATGAAAGAATTTACTTCATCAGTTCAATACTATCAGAATGAGCAGATTATGAAGAAGACTAACAAGGGGCTTGCAGATATCAGAATCACTATCACAATTTGCAGATTATGGAAAACTTAACAGAGCTTGCAGATTTTTACGAACTACCGTAAAAATACTTTCAAAAATACAGGACTGCTAATCTGACCTAACTTACAAATAACTTTGAACTGAAATGCACTTTTTGTTTTTGAATGACAGCCAAAACTATGCTTACCTTGATGAAATTCTTGACATATCGCCGGTAGATTCACTTGTTGATTAACTTGTTTGAAAAGCTGAAGTAGAGAGAAAAACAAAAATCTTTCGAATTATGCGAAGGACTCATAAGAGGGCATTTTATTTGTCTGAACATTTATGGCCAACATTTTTTTTAAGGCTATAAGTCTGTCTCATGTTTGTGTTTTTGTTTTCTATTTTGGGCAAATATCTGGTACTTTAAATTAAAAAGAAACAAACAAGCAAACAAGACGAACAAGCCAGCACAGCACTTCTTCATACTTGACAAGATCACAAAGAATCATTAAGTTTTTTAACAGTTTTTTTTATTTAAATTCTTTCTTACCTCTAGTGCTTCTTGCAACATTTCTTCCTTGTTAGACCTTGTCTCTGGACCCATAGCAGCCTGCAATAGCTCAGTTGCCTTCAAAACAAATGGGAAAAAAAAAAATAAGGCAATGGAGTACAAGCAGCCAGTGTTTAAACCTAACACTTCATTTCACTGGAAAACACACTGATGCTAAAACAGCTAACATATACTTAATCACAAAAACTGTAAATTAAGGAAATACCACATAAAGGTGATAAGTGGTACACATGCTTTCTTATCCACTCTTACCCAGCTCCACCTAAGTTTTTCTTCACACAATTACAACAATTTAACATTGAAAGCAAAAGTGCCTAAGTCAACAAAAAAAGAAAGAAATGAAGGTCATTCCAGCTGGTTTGAGAGGTATTGGACTTACAATTGGAAAAATTTGGCACCAAAATAAATGGATTTATTCAAACGGTCAAAACCTACTTCAAAGTGGACGACCAAGCATGAGAGCTCATCTGCTATTTCTTACATCAAATGCTTGAAAAATGATGAATCCACCGATACCCCTGATAGCTTGACTGTTACTTAGATTTGGGATTTCCTTACAATCCATGGCAACTGAACCTCATTTGTGTTGCCATGGTACCATTCACTTCCCCATTACCTTGGTTGCTATGGCATCATCCCGACTGTATAGAGACGGGCAAAGTTCCCTCAGCTTTGAGCTGATTGCATCAGTAGTACTGTTGTCACCGATGTAACGATTGATCAGGGCATTGATCAAAATATTGCAAGTCTGTACAAAGCAAGAAAGTATGAATAAACATTTTTTAATCATGAATATAAAATCAATCACAGCGCAGACCACATTTTGATAAAGCATGTGGAGGAATTTTACATAGGTTGTGGGATGGACTAGAAGTAAGTGGTTGAGAGAATTGGAACCGTCCTGGGGGTGACAAGTCTCTGTCTTTAAGACGAATTGCATGTAGGCTTTCATCAATCAGGAAATGTACATCATTGTATACTAGGTAAAGCAAATTAAAATGTCCTTGTGTGTCCTTGTGTGTCCTTGTATGTTGCATTCCTCAAAAGTAGATCAAATATTCACTTCATGATGAGCCTTAATGCGATCAGTTTTGTTTGCTATGACGATATTTTAAGATGGAGTTGGCATATTCTAAGAAAAAAAAAGAAAGGAAAGGTTGCTTTCTGCCATCGAACTAAGGTGAGATGGAATTGATGAGTTTTAAGTGCAAAGATAGGCAAACTGCTCAAGGACGCAAATGAACACTATTGACAGATTTTACAAATTCTCAGAATTTAAAGTACCAAAACTGAAATTAAGGGGCGAATAAAATGATTCATTTAGAGGTATGAATGTGATTTTCCAATGAAGCTTTTACTGTAGTTTAACTATGTGAAAGACTAGTTATGATCTCAAACTAATTTTGCCTTAATCAACTTGAAAATTTTTTCACAGGTGATTGATTTTTTTCCTTATTCTGCTCACAAAATGGGTAGCTACTTTTAAAATTATTTGGCAAGGCCAGCATGAAAGTGCCAACTTTATGTAACCACAGAATGACCTCTGCCCAGATAACATCTACCACAAATTTGAAGTCGGTGTTTTGGAAATTGTAGCTTTCGATGCCATTACATGAGACATCCCTTACTTGTGAATGACAACCACTGAGCATTGGATTTCACTAGATATTGGTGTTTAATAAACAAGAATTTATCACTATATATCATTACTGCTATTACAAGCCGTGATCAGTCCACATTTCATATAGCATAGTATAGCAGCATAGTAGCATAGCAGCATAGACTTACAGCTGTTCCGTTCAGAACCAGGTCTCTCAATGTCATCATACGAAGTTGATCTTGACTCTCCTGAAATTTACAAATAAAATTTAACCAAAGAAAATTCAAACATGAAACATTTTAAATATTTGTGGGAATTGCAGGAAGGTATAAAAGATTCTTGGAAGGTTACTGATGCAACATAGTAATGAAGTAATGGCTCTTCAAACTCATTGAAAATACTAAGCATTGCTTAATGCTTAAAATGATTAACACATAGGTATCCATCATTTTCATGAAAACGAATTGACTGCAGTCTCCTCTTTAGAAAGAGCATTGTTTGCACGGATAATCGAATGTTAGGCATCGATTGCTACCTTTGGCAGTGTTGAGGTCACTACATGGAACTGGTGGTAACAGAGTAACTGAAGCAGTGCCAAGACTTCGCAAGTTCTATCGACCAGATGGAACAGGGCAACCAGCGCTTCTCTCTCGAAGAACTCTGCCTCCTCTGGACAAACGAAAACAAAAGTGGAAAATGTCAAATATTAAGACTTTGCAGAAAATGAATCGGTGCAAGCATAATCATCCTCAAGAACTTAAATTCTGGTCCTCCATAATTTGCCACCCAAAATCAGAAGTAATAAGCTCCATTTCTTGGAACATCACCATGATTCCAAGAAAAATAAAAAAAGAAGAATTTTCTTGTCATGTAGTTTCTAACCTTGGATTTCATGGAGACATTTGTTACATGATCATCCCTACCATGAATAACTGTCTCACAACATTCCTGCAAGATACATGTCACTTAGGAGATTGAAAAGGAGAAGATATGGCTTGGTTTATGACTGAGAAAGGATGAAGGAAGGACGATGGGGGTCAGGAATGACAGCGATTAATACTTCATACCAACAGTCCCATCAAGGGTAAGTCAGACCGCACATGCAATCAGAGGGAAAAAGGACCATTTTACCTTTCATCCTTTGGTCCTGATCCCTCTGCATCTGAGAAGAGGGCCGACCCCCGATGACAGAATCGGGTCTCGCATACGGAGTCTGGACGATGCTCGGTGTAGTCGCATGAAAACTGATAATGAGAGCAAAAGTACACAAGATAAGAGACTTCATTAGTACACTGGGCCTATGCAGCTGTCTTGAAATACAACTAAATGCAGCTATTTAAACCACTCCATCAGAGTTTTAATTTAACAAATATATCTCATCAACACATTTTTTCTGCTCTCTTCAGGTATAGTCTGTAAAGTGTAGTGCGGGACACATGCAGGACATCAAAGAAATGAAGCAAAGGATGCCACTTATACCATGTGCATTGTCAAATGCAATTCAGGTTTGAAAGTGGCTGGTTCCCTCTCTTCAAATTAAAAGATAATTCTTCAGCTGCTATCTGAGATAAATGATATATGATAAATTTCACAGTGCAGAAAACTACCCTCCTCCAACATCAATCTATCTTTGACATACATGTACTACCACGAGGCTTTGCTTTCCCACTCTCCCAAAATGAAGCGTTTAAGCGGCTCATTGAGTTGATCTCTGAGGACTGCGAAGGATGCAATCACATCACCACTGCTGCTTACGATAAGCATAGTTTGCCAATTTCAACATCCAGCAGTTATAAATAACTGTCAACATATTTGATTTTTTTTACCGTGGGTTGTTCTAACTGAGAACTGAGTTCATATGACTTCGTTTGAACATCTGTCATTAGTGTGTGAATGGACCTTCACAAGTTTGGGCAAAAAAAGGAGTGAATTTCACAACACAACTCACCGGGCCCCTTTAAGAACAACATTCTTCAATAAACTGACCAAAATTAGTGGGTCGGCTAATCAAACTATTGATTCACCAATGACCTTTGACCAATTCTGCCTTGTGTAAATCATGTATCATAGCATAGCTTGTAAAGTTTGTGTGGCATTTCTCTTCAAAGTAGCAAATGATTTTATTATATCATTTCTAAATATTGAAACAACTACAACTGAAATGAGCAGTCATGAACTGTTACAAGTTTGTAGTCTGTGTCATTACTTTCTTACTTTCTTTGCGACCAAAGAGGGAATTAAACATTTAATTGCAAAAACAGAAAAAAGGACATTACAACCAGAAATGGCCATATACTCATTCATAATATCTCCTGGCCATGAGCCAATTTATCTTAGGCCAATTGTTTAATTGTTTTAGGTAAAAGTAGCCGTTGGTATACAACGTTCTTATCTTGGACCCCTGGCATTGCCAGTCACAAGTGATACGTCCGTCACTAATGGAGAACGACAAAGCTGTGGACAAGGTTAAGAAGAATGAAGGGAAGGAGAACGTTTGGCTAACCTCTCAACGACTGTCGATAGCTGAGAGTGCTTCTCCATAAATGCCTTCAGTGCTCTGACTTCTTCCAAGACCCAGCTGTGCTCACTCCTCTCAAAAGCAAGGTCAAGCTGTTGGTCATCGGTGACCGGAAACGAACGAACATGAAAGGAAATGAAAAACGCCACAGGAAACAATCAGCAAATTAGTTTGCCAAATCGGGGTAAACACGCTTGACTTTACTACAACTAGGTTTTTCTCGAAGGAATTAAAGAGGAGGCGTATGAGGTAAATTTTAAGAAAGGCTGACAGTGAGTAATGTATGTCTATCTGACAAAGACAGTAAAACAGTTTCTGAGTTGCAAGTTGGCACTGCGTAAGACAGACATGGGAGGAGCATTGACTTCAACAGATGTCTCACATAAATGGAATACGGCCAACCAAGAGAAGTGAAAGGAAAGCAAACAGATTTACCTACAGGTGACCTGTCCTTGTGAGGAATTAATAAATTACTATTGTGCAATAGCACAGGAAGGTACAACAGTATGCATTTGGACAATATGGAATGGTAAAATTGCATCTTTGCTGAATGTATGCGGCAAGTCTTAAAGCGAGGAAAAAAATGGATTTCAACTCACCACTCTATATTGCTGGGAGCCAACACCTTGCATGAAAACTTCTATCGTCAGTTTGTTTTCCCACATAAATCTGCAAACAAATGTAATTTAATGAAATTAATGATAATTCTGTCCAAAGTGCAACAATAGGATCAGGCTTGGATGCCCTCAACTCACAGCCACTCTCCTGATTCATTTTTTTTTGTGTGCAAGTTCCATGTTGAAAATTAAGAGGTTAGTAATCAGATGTGTCTTTAAATACGGTGGACCCATTTGAACGTATGGACTTGATAAATAGGTAACCAGGGTATGAGATCTCTGAACTACCCAACTTTCAAGAAATTTAGATCTCGCACATTTGTTGGCCTTATCAAATCGGATTCAAATATTTCCAAAAATACTTTCAAACCATAAGAAGTTCTGTTTGAGGAGAAATTAAGGCCATGTGCCAGCACTGAATACGGTTGCCAATTTCTTTCATGAACCTGGTCAAGGTCCAAACATTTGTGGTGGATAAAAATTGAGAAAGAATGTACAGCAACATTTCTGAATCACTGAAATTCAAGCACTTTTGAAGGACTTTGGTGCAAGAGAACGACATTCGAGCACTTTAAAGGCCTTGAAAATGACAGCTTTAAATTAAAGTACTTTCAAGGTTTTAACTTGAGGCACTAAGGGTTCCCCTGCAGGAACCCTGACGAGAGTACCAGTATACGAGGAAGTAAAACGGATATTTGGTGTTTTTGCTCCTTTCAGAGGAATATTCAATATTCAGCTGTTGCAAATTATGTCACTTATTTCCACATCCCACACTGTATTTTGATGGAAGTAGTCTGTTAATAAAAAAAACGACACACATAGACTCTGCTTCCAGCATCAAAGAGCTTTTCTGCGACTGTTATCTACTGAGATAAACTGCAATCTACCAGCTGGTGACAAAGCAACAGGAGTACCTCACGATTCTTGCGAAATATAAGGACAATCCTCGGTATTTGCCAGAGTACATCACATGTTCGTTTGTGTCTGGAAAGAACTGACTGCCAGCCCCCTGGCTGCTAGGGAACGGGGTCGACGCCACAGTGGGTCTCATACTCTGAGAGAACTGGGTTGGAGAACCAATCATCGATGTCTGTCCTGGTGTCGCTACAGGTGTTGTGCTAGCTGTAATCAAAACATACAAACGTGACGAAGATTGCACCATTAAATCTACGTGATCTCGCCAGGGCATTTTAAACTGAGAAATTGAATTTCATTTTCTTCCTCTGAATCCACTTTGAAAATTCGGTGAAGAGTCTGACAAACAGGATGCCCTGTTTGGGAAGAGAACGCTGTGCTGAACCAGAACACACAAATGCATTGCGGTTCCGACGATTGCATCGTGACTATTTTTATTGAGAATCTGACATGTAGCGTAGGGTGAGGATGTGTGCCACACTTCCTCTTGTTAATATTACAGTGACCTATCATGTCACTGAATGAGATGTAAATGATACCAGCTGAGATAATCTGATGACTGATAAATTTCATGACTCACATGTACACAAGAGATATGTCCAAGCTCCCTGTCTTGAGATTCCATGTGTACATGGTTTTATAGTTAACCCCCATACTACTGTACATATGACTTATACACCATTTCCCCTGCTCATGATATCATGTTTATGAGGTTTGTAATATATTGCTCCTGTTGACCCAGTAGGATAACTGACACAACTGCAAAAACATAAAATTTGTAAAGCTGAAAATCAGTATGATCTGAGTAATGCACAAAGGACTACACACAGGCTAGCCTACCCCATTCTTACATGAATAATTTTCTGACATGGCTAAAATTGGCAGGGGTCGATCCTGTCGATTTAAACCACGCAATCACTAAAGTAGCTAAAACACAGCAGCAATTACGGTTGGCATCAGCAAATTTGATGCACCCAGTTGAGCAGAAAGCTGGCTGGAACATTGTAGAGAATACCATTTCTAATCATGCAGAAAAGCTTTTTCAGATCACAAAAACAACGAATAGCCACTCCAAAGAAAGGAGCATGCGTTCGATAAGATGTCTCAGAGATGTTCATTATCGTGTTCTGAATGAAGATTCCTGTGATCATACCAGGCGTATATATCTGAAAATGATAACCTTTGAACTGGGCACCCTACCAATGGCGTCGGCACATGGTTCTCAAACTGCTACCTGGATTCAAGGTTTCACTGACGTGCTTTGTGTGTGTAGCAAAATCCAGCATTTCTGCCAAATTGCGATCACTTCATTGTCATATCTGTACATAAAATATGTGGTGCTATATCAACCTGAAAGCAAGATGTAGTTATGACCTCACATCGTGAACTTGTAGCCTAATGGAACTTACACTTTTGGCACCCAGGCACGTGACTATGGACTGTGGGTGACAGTGTCTGAATTTCTTACCTGGTGGAAACGGTAGAAAATTTTTAAGAAGTAATACACCATCACGAGAGCACAGTACTCTCATGATGTCCAGTCCACTAAAAATTTCACGAATGGCTTTCAGGATTTATCTATATACCTATAATGCTGATTTACATTCAGTGTTAATTGCAAAGACATAGCTGGTAAAAAACGTGACTGAGCTATTGTAAACTGGATGCAGTTATTGTGCAGTATTATCTCCAACCATCCAACAAAGCATTTTCAGCTGGTCAATAATTCATGACGTGGAATGGATACAAACCACTGCACTCTCCTGTTTCTGTATAAGATCACACCTTGTTCTAGGAAAAGAAGTTCTTGAAGCACAAAGGCACAGACATGAAAATGTTTGCGAACTGACTCACCAAACGCTGGGCCTAAATTAGCAGCCGGGGTCTGCTCCAGACCCAATCGTAACCTCGCCTCTCCGCCGAAGGCGAAGAACGCCTGAGTGGCCCACTCAGAGACCTGAGAGTCAGACGGATCTTGAGAACATATCAAGATCAGACAGGTAGCACAGGCCTGATCATCCTACAGAAAAAAAAAAAAAGAAAAAAAGAAAATTGATGTATGGATCTACAAAATTATCCCATCAATAATGGCTACCCCTCCCCTCTACCAACCAGTCTTGATCCCCATCTTCCTTGGACTAATTAAATCTGTAACACAAAGTGATCAACATCAACATTTCAATCTGGGTTTAACCTGACACATTCAAGAAATTTAATCGACAAATAATCTGAAGGAGAAATGTAACCAAAGAACTGATTTAAAAAAAAGAAAACCTGAAATGGATTCATGGAGGTGCTCAGAGTCTTTGCATGTACAGGTAGCTAATGTCTATTTCCAGTATCCCTGTTCACTGAAGCTTAATCTTTCCTGGAATTTTTTTCAATAATGAGACTATTCCTAAGGTCTTCTTGGTTTTGTTTCCAATATCAGAGGGTATCTCCTACTGTGCTAAGTTCAATTATTGAGGAAGACACTGTAACAAGCAGGAAAAAAAAAATTCTGTGAGTCTAAAAGACACGCTTAATGATTCTAACCATTCTTTTCAGACCAAAGAAATGGTGACACTCCAGATTATCAGTTATCAGAACCAAGCATTGACCACTCCATAGAAAACCATGGCCCTTAATTTGTCCTAACTGCACAACCCTCAATAGGTCCTTGGATATTATGACCCACCCAAAATGAGGTTGAACTCCCAAGGTTTGTCATTCAAGAGAACCACATACATCATGTCGACAGCGGCGACGAACAAAATAAATGACGAATCGTTACAGCGAACCTTGTGGAGTTTGAAGAAGTTTTCAACCTCTGCGCAGTCTGCTCCTGAGTTGTTAAGCATCAGCTGGCGTAACTGATCCACCGGGCGTAGTCTAGTCACCACGTAGGATCCCTGGAATGATTCCAAGGCCAAGAATTTTTAAAGGAGGATAGGTGGAAGTGGCATGTTTCTTACGTAAGTCTTTGCACTTTCTTCCTCCGAATTGGGTATAAACATATCTACATAACCAACTTGTGGTAAAAATTTTCAAAACGTTTTTTTTACACATATCAATATGGCCCACCTAGGTTTAATACAAACAAACAAGTACAAGATCATGAGACAAAGT